>CAAE01014535.1:17110-33339 GCA_000180735.1 Tetraodon nigroviridis | reverse complement strand
AAATGCTGCCCAGATGTACAGACGGGTTACGAGTGTAAGTGTTTAAAAAAAACCCAAAACTTTAACCGTTAAAATAAATTAAAAGTGTGTGATAAAAAGGATATGAAATGACTTCTATTCTCCAAGACAGACTTTTCTGTAGAACTTCTGTGTCTCCTCTCCCATACTTGTTTACTGGATGTAGTAATAGGTTCGGCATGAGTTGCGGGATACCCAGTCATATGATGTTTTTGCACCAGTTAGTGTCTCAAACAACTTCTCCCTCTTTTTTCACTCTCCTCCTCTGTTTTGCAAAGAGGAAAATGAGCCGAACTGTCTGTCTAAATTGGTTGGTGGCGTTTGTGGTGAGGAGCAGGGCTCATCATCGTGGATAACAGCCAACTTAAAAATATCTTTATTTTGAGCCTCACGTTTCCATGTGTTGCTTTGAACTGCCAGGCAGAAAACAACACTCCAGTTTTCTACAAGCTACTTTGCTGCGACTTAAATAGGAGTCCGTCAGGAGGACTGAAAGAAAAACAAAGAGGCGAACACGCTGACGCGTAGGACATCCGATGCAGTCGGTGGCTGCTTGAAGCCGAGGTCGTGACCCCAACACGCAGACACACTCAGACAGATTAGATCCGGCCCTCCTCAGCCCCTCAAGCACCATCTTCAGCTTTGGGCATGTTGGCGATGCTTTCCTCCCTTAGCTTGTTTTTTTTACCTCAATTCACTCTGGTTTCTGTGTTGTTATAGGTGGCCGAGGGTGCAGTTTACAATTTACATGATTATTTGCAACCTTTAAAAAAATACAACTCATAGCAATGCGGTTAAATGTAGTTCAAAGTCTCCTATATAAAACAGCCCTTAAACAGCCTTTTTTTAAATCAATTTCTTAATTTATATCATAAATGTATATTATTTTTCTGTATTTCCAGTGCAGAAGCAGGATTTATAGAATCCTTTCAGATGCCCTGAAATTTAAATGGAAGGGATTAGGATTAAAACCACCACTGTCAAAAACAGCCAGTTTTCTGTCTGCCTGCCTGCCTGCCAGCAGTTTCTTTCAATTGCAGTTTCCAAATGTAATCTCTAAAGCTTCATTTGCATAATAAATTTAATACTTCAGTTCACACCTACCGGTATGTCTATTTGCCAAAATCCTCACACATCCCCAGATATTAGATCATGACTGATAAATATTGTACTACTAATAAAATGCAAATTTCTAAAGTCTTTTACTTGCTTTATCCAGCTAGCAAAACACAAAACAACAGCCATCTAAATGTGTCTGTATTTTTTAGTGTCCCACACACAAACTAGCAATGACCCCAGGGTGCCCGAGTCACCAGCTTCCTCTAATTTGGCTGCCTAATCCACCTCTCACGCTTTTCATCCTTCACTCTGATGAATGAGGCATTTTAATCATTTAATAATGCAGCTTTGCACCGCTTATGGGATTTCTTAACGAAGAAATACCATTTTACTTTTAGGTAGTGGTCGGCAATGTGAGCAGTGTTTGGCATCTAAAGTAATGCCCTACACAGTTTTGGAGTCATTTGTCTTTTTTCCTCCTAGTTTTTTTCACTTTGGCTTTGAATTCAATGCTAGTGGGCGCTACGGAGTCAAAACATTGCAATATACTTAATGCCTCATCTGCAGTAATTTTGTTGATGCCGAGAGTCTGATGGAAAATTCCTCACCTTCAATCAGCCCTGGTAAATCTAACTCTCTTTCTCTTTCTTTTAATTTGCTTCTGTCAGGCTTAATAGCATTACTTCCACTGTCACTCTCTATATTCTTAGGTTCCCACAAAGGTGGACGTGAGAGAGTTGGTTATGTAATACTAATTATGGAAGGGCGGGGGGGATGCAGGAGAAAGACAATCCAGGAGAGTGATGTTTGAAAAGAAGGCTGGGAAGACGAGGCTGGAGGAAAATATCTGGGGGAAGGTGCTCATTTACTTTATCTAAAATAGGTTTTGGGAAAGTACTCTGCAAAGGAGGCTCGGTAATTTTGTAGACATCTGTCAGTCAAGGAGGTAAGATGAATAATGCTGAAGCTGTCGGGTCTCTTTAGAACATCTGATGCCTTTTAAACAGTTTTACTTCATATATGATCATTTTTGTCATCTTTGTGGCTAATATCTGCAATCGTCATTGTGAGCAGGCAAAACAAACTGACCACTATCTAAGTTTATTTTTCTAAAAAGGTGCATTACTGTTGACCTAATCCCTGCAGGTTTGTTTGTCTTCTGTGTTGCAGTGTGTAGTAGTTTGTGTGTCTTCTCAAGAAATGTTGTTGACCTCCGCTGTCCCTGGTCCCGTGTGTGTGCAGGGAGTAAAGCCGGGCAGTTTTGATAAGGTGGCCATTCCTGAAGTGAAAGAAATCATCGAGGGCTGCATCAGAACCAACAAGGACGAGAGGTGAGGATGCAAACGTGAAACCGTCAACCTTTCTTTCAACGTGGTGGATTAAATAGACAATTTTCAGTCTGTCTGGAACCGCTACAAAGGCACCAGTGGAGTTTATTTCTTAAGTTTATTATGCACAGTTAAGCTGTGATTCCCATAAATAATCGAACCATCACATGTTTTATCAGGTCACTGGCAGGAAATGAACTTTAAAAGTTTAATCAGATTACCTAATAAAATACCAAGTGACACAATGTCGTTTTTTTAAAGGTTTCATGTGCTCTTGTCCTTTTTAGGTATGCTATAAAGATCCTGTTAAATCACGCCTTCTTCCAGGAAGACACAGGCGTCAGGGTTGAGCTGGCAGAAGAGGACGATGGGGAAATGATTGCCATCAAGCTGTGGCTCAGGATAGAAGACGCTAAGAAGCTAAAAGGCAGAACTTATCTTCAAATCAAACCAGTCATTGACCGTGATCATTAGCATTCTTCTAATGCTCTTAGTCCAACTTAAAAAACCTTTTTTTGTTGTTTTTGCAGGAAAATACAAAGACAACGAAGCTATTGAATTCTCTTTTGACCTTAACAAAGATGTCCCTGAAGATGTGGCCCAGGAAATGGTGTGTATGATCTTGATTGGTGGTGATAAGTAGGAGAAGTGTTTGATTTCAACAAAAAAGAATAAAATCCCAGCGCCAGTGGAAAGTAATGGCTAGACTGTTAAAAATGACTCAACAGGACTTCACCTCTCCCCCCAGGTTGAGTCTGGCTATGTTGCCGAGGGTGACCACAAGACCATGGCCAAGGCTATCAAGGACCGTGTGTCTCTGATCAGGAGGAAGAGGGAACAGAGGCAGCTGGTACGGGAGGAACAGGAGAAGAGAAAACAGGAGAGTGAGCAGCAGATTCAGCAGGCCCAACCAGAGGCTCACAAGCCTCCACATTCTCAGGTTTGTGAGTTAGCTGCCACTACACGTCCTGTATGCTAGGTTGTGAATTTTGCATGGTCCCCTTTTCTATTTATAATGGCTAATTTAAAACATAGAATATGAAGTTCTATCCAGTGGATGATGACGTCTGGAAATCCTTTGCTAACCTTTTGCCTTCTCTCGGCTGCAGGCAGAAGCGGAGGAGACTGAGGTGGATCAGCAGCAGCATCACTACCAGCAGACCAGCATCTCACATGCATGTAAGATGGCTACTGCTTAGGAGGCGAAGGATGACTGTTGTGTGCAGTCACTGCCACTGTCGCATGTTGTCCTTGCCTATTTTAGACTGATAAGAAACTTGGCTGGTTCCTATAGAACAGGTTCTGTATGCAACATGTTCATACCTGCACAGACCAAATGGTTAGTGGTGTTCTTACATATATTTGGTGTATCATCATCGCCTGTATCGTGATAGGCAAAGGGAACTGCTACATTATTACAGTATAGGTCATGGTGGTGCGTTGTAAGGTAAATTTGTTGTAAATTGCAAATTTTAATGGTACACATTAGAATTATTGCCCATGTGTGGCTGGTGCAGCAGGAAAAGTCTTTACCTTTACGTTGAATTTATTGCCAAAATGAAAAATGGGACAAAAGAATCCTCTGTCTGTCTTTTTTCAGCGGAAGGAGGCTTGGACAGTGGCCAGGGGTCCTCAGTATTTTCCACAGACTCTCCCCACTTGGGGCAACTGACCATGTCTTACAGCTGCCAACCCCCCTCCCAGCCCCAGACCCCCTATCCCACCACCTCTTGTGCAGCCCAGCAGCAGCAGCACCCAGGATACTCGCAGCCGCCGCAGCCAATGGTGAGTGGCGTCAACCCGCTGCGCCCGTCAGCGGGCAGTCACATGGTGTCCACAGGTGTGCTGGAAATAGCTGTGTGACGTGAGCACTGCATGAGTTTGGAGAGTGAGCGAGCACGTTTGCAGTGGTTGTGAGGAAGCTGTACAGTTGATTAGTTGGGTGTTGTTGGTGTGATTTTATTTTTTTTTTAAGTAGAATTTATTTAATTTAAGCAGATGCTGTTTTCTTTGTGTAAACAACCAAGAGAAAAATCTGATAACACTCCCTATGAGAGGCCATTTTTATTGGTTTATCTCACTGAAGACATCTAACTCCTACTTTCTTCATCAGATGTTACTTTATCATCAGGATACATTTTTCCTTTTCCATCTTCAATCTTTGTTTAGTTTTTCCTTAGAGCTATCTTTTTTCTCATTCATATAGAATCATTTAACAGCCTAAAGCTACAGATTTTCAAGATTAATGCAGCTGTTGTTTGGACCAATCTAACTTGTCCATTCACACTCGGTGTGTATTGACAAAAGCCTTCATTGTTCGGAGAGTCAGGTTTGCACTTCTCTTTAACGGCTCAGTATTTTTATGTGGCTTTCCTTCACTCACTCCAGGAAATGTTTCCTGGGCATACTTGTTTATAGCAGCACATGGCTCAAATTCCTTCCTTAAGGGTCTTGTATTATGGTGAGGTGAGCGTTCATGTTTAATTTCCCGCTCCGGACTTTTCCATCTGGTGACCTTTTCAGATGTTCTTGACTGGCTTCCAACTCGGTACCGCCGGTACTGACCGATTTGTTGCGCAATCATAGATCATAAAACAATTTGTTAGCAGATTTGCAACAAAAAAAAGTTGTCTTATCGGCCTTTTTTAACATTTTTCCCAGACGTTCTCATCAACTCCTTTGGCATTCTACAGTGATTTATCTATCTATCTATCCATCTATCTATCTATCCATCTATCTATCCATCTATCTATCCATCTATCTATCTATCTATCTATCCATCTATCTATCTATCTATCTATTTATCCCATTTTTATTTTGTTTTTTTTAAAACTTTAATTTGTTATTGTTGTTTTTTTAAACTTTTTTTTCATCAAAGTTGCTTTTTATGTATAATTTAATATGTTCTTTTAATTGTCTAAATTCTAAATGTATCATTGTGATTTTTTCCTGATTCAGGAGGATTATAGTCTTTAGTTGGTTCTGTTAGTCAAAAGCGGTTGTAGCCGGGCTATAATATCGAGGTATCTTTGAATGTTTTTATTGCTGTGGTTAATTTTGACATGATGTAGTTAATTGTTTCGCTGCAGTTTTCACTTAACCTTTGATTTGTTGGTGTTCCCATCTGTGGTAATTTGCTTTCCTGATGTTTTGTGTTTTGTATTTTCATTTCTTTGTGTTTGTTTTTCATGTCGATCCCACCTTCTTCCATCATCCTTCCCCGGCCTGCAGCCCCCATCACACCGTCGAAATCGTAGCATGTCTCTTTGCGTTCCCCCGTCCTCTTACTCTCTGTCCCGTGCTTCTTCACCAATGAGCGCTCCACCAAAGAAGCCATCCACCCCTCCTCCAAATCTGTCCTTCTCATCCACCTGCACCACCGCCTCCCCCCGCATGTCTCTTGCAATCGAGAGGGACACGTTTGCTGGGCGCCTGTCCAAAGCCCTGGAGACAGTCCTACCCCTTCAGCCTGCCTCCTCTGCACCCACGACTAGACAGCGGAGGGCCAGCCTACCTGCACTGTTCCCAACCCCTGTAGGTTTACAGCCCTAATTAGTGGTGGTAAGAACCAGAGGAAGGAAGAGAGATAATTGAGGTATATGGACCGCACAGGTGTCTGAAAGTGGAAAAACATGTAATTCTAGAGTAATGATACATGAAGACCAGGTATTTTTGTATAAAGAAACAGGCAATAAATTTAATATACTTCAGTACTTTGGCACTTGTGACTTTCAGACCCTGATGTTTGCAGTATTTTCCTTGTTCGCCTCCATTTAACGCTCTTTTTTTCTCTTGGTTCGACCAACCTGTGCTAAAAATGAAACACCAGTTGACTGGCTTGAGCTTCACCTTTGCTCCAAGAACTAAATTTGAAATAGTGTGCATCTGCCACTGGGGAAACTAACAAGGGGACAGTTGATGAAGGCTATTCCAGCCTTGTAGTAAAGGCAGCAGCTGCCCCGTTTTTCCTTGCCTTTTTAAGGCCTCCTGTAAATACTGTCCTGTCTGGTGGGTTAAACTGCGTATTTTTCATCTTGACATACACTTTGCGCATTCAGATTAAGATGGAAAGCGTGCTTTGACGAGACATGTTTTACAGAGATTATCTATGTATTTAACGAGAGTTTTCCAAGTGCAGATGCCTTAGGACATTTAGCTCAGATGAAGCGTTTGGCTTTCGTCTCTTCGTATTTACCTCAAACCTGTGTCTCCCTGTCAGCTTTCACTGTCCACTGTCCCTTCCTGCTAGCTTTCTTCTCATCAGTTTGTCCATCTGTTTCACTGCAGCTTTTTTTTTTTTTTGTTCCAAAATTTTGATTTTATCTGTCCTGTTAGGTGTTGTTACCAGTTTTATTTCTAACTGGGTGACATTGGTTTTCTTCCGGTATTTGTCTTTGCCATGCTCTTTCCTTCATTTCATCGGGGCTTTGCTGGGTTTCTCTCTCTTTCATTCTGAGTGTCATTCTTAAATCCATTGTATCTCATTATCGCAGCAGCATTCAATGCCACACCCCTACAGTGGAGGAGCAGGAGGAGGAGCAGGAGGGAACGTCCCGCTCGCAAGTCTCCCAGACCCCACCGCCGTTTTGTTCCCCTCAATCCCTGAACGTCCCATTTCTTTCTCACCTCCCCCCACCATGCCTCCAAAGGCCTACAACACTCAGAGGCGCAAGAGTACATCCATCCTGGAGGCACATACCCGGCACTTCCAGCCAGCCTACCCTCGCTACGGAAGTAATCTTCATCCCTTTTCCGGGATGGAGGCAGTTGAACCCCCCCCTCTCTTCATGGTGAATCCCGGTTTCCCGTCAGCTGCTCAGAGACTGGGTGTTGGGGAGCCGCTGCATCTCCCAGGTCAGTCGGACCCGAGCCTGTACGGCTACAAAGACATGCGAGCCGAGCACGGGGAAGCTGTGAGGAGATTAAGTCAGGCTGCCTTACTGGACCACTATGAAGCCATGGCATATGGGGGGTACCCAATGGCTGCACACCAGCTCGGCCGTTTGACATTCCATCAGCAACGACATGCCGCTGCTGCTGCAGCTGCTGCAGCTGCTGCTGCAAGTTTCGGCTTTGATCAGCCAGGGTTTTTACACCCTCACCTCGTTCAGAGAATGAGCGCGCACAGTCCTGTGCCTCCGCCGCTGGCTCCTTTAAGTGCACCCTCTGGCACCTCTATTTCTTCATCATCTGAGGGTTGCTATCCTCCGCCACATGCGGCTGCATCTCCTTTTGCCGTTTCTGCACCTCCAGTCATGGCTGACAGCGCCGCACCGCCAACTGGAAATGTTTTCGAGTTTCATTTAGCTGCAGCCGGAGACCCAAATCTTATGGCATCCAGACTTTTCCGTGCCCGAAGAAGCTCCATGGACCTCCCTCTGGAGGACGGCGCCGCAGCTGGATCAGGTGGTACAGGACATACGTGCGTCTGCAGCCAGTGACAGAAGAGCTGTACTCGTACGTCAGTCCTGAGCTCCCTTTACCTCCGGGAAGTCTGCTTCTTCATCATACAGGTTTACCTGCAAAAGACAAAAGTCCAGATCCTTCTAGCGACTCTCTGGCTTCTTCTGACACAGGGGAGTTCCAGTCCCCTCCTCCCCCACCACTCCTCCCTTCATTTGACTCCTCATGTGCTCAGTCCATACCTCACTCAACCTCCACAGCAACTTACGATCCCCCCGGTGGCATGTTCCCCATAGACCCCCAAGGCCACCCCCCCTCTATGCAGAGCTTCCTCCCTCCCACCCCATCCTCTGAGCTCCCACTTGGAGGAGCACCATCCACTCACCTGGAGACCTTGATGCAGAGCGCCTGGGCCCGGCATGGCGGGGTGGTCCCAGCTCAGCCTGATATGACATACCATGAGTCATTGCTGGCCATGCAGGCTGTGAAGCCCTCTCTGGTACTGCTTCCATTCTAAACTCATCCTTAGACCTCTGGGTCGGTTGCCTCTGGTTGTAGCCGTGAGCTTCGATCTGAAAATTAGGTCTCAAAATGATATTCCGCCCTAATTTGCCGACTTTAGTTTTCAATTTGCTAAAGCTAAGGAACAATCGAGTGTCCTGACCCAGAGGCCGTTCTACCATACCTTCAACTGATGCTTCTTTAGCAATGTAGCGTTCCTTTATGATGTTCTACTTTTTTAGTTACGTGAGCACGACTGAGTCGGTTTCATTGTCTTCCTTCAAAATGTGTTCAATGGAATAATGACCCGTGAAGAGCTTTTTAGTTTTAGTCAGAAGTACTCGAGTCACTTTAAAGAGGGAGGCCGAACCCAGACCCCATACGCACTTTAAATCCAGAAACATCAGTTTCGAGGGAGATGAAAACCTTTTCTGCTAGCTTGAGTCATCGAGCCAGGTTAAAGCAAACACATTGAGAAGGTAGCCTCTGGAGACTGACTCTGGAGACATGCAATGTTTTTAAGCCACCTCCCATTTTTGTTTATGTTGTGTATTTAAAGTAAGTAAAATTTTGTCTGTATGTTCATATATGACTGTATATGAGAAATGTGTGTTTGTACTGGTATACTGTTTAGATGGTATACTGGATATATAACCAGTACAAATCCAAAGTCTGTTTAGACCAGGTTCTCTGGCTCCTTCTAAATTTACAATATAATAAAAGTAATAGAGACGTTAGCTTTAACTTCCTGCAATGCACAGTAATTTAAATAATTAGTTTTATTCACTGCAGTTAGATTAACCTCTGTGACTTTGTTGATTTGTACGGACAAACACACAAACATACAACAAAACTCAGATAATAATCACTTCATCTGTGTAATTCTTTTTCTTGTTGTTATCTTTAATTCAACATATTGTGTAGTAATTTCCTGCCCAGGCTGGAAAATAACTTCCTACACAAAGGACAAAGGTCATCATTTTATTTGCGTTAAACCCTTAGAATGCTGATATGATCATTTTCATGCCTTTGTTGGTGTTTTGCTTGGCTTTCACTGGGAAGTCGTTTGATTTTCATGAATCGTCTTATGTTTTAGTGGGTTTTTGTTCAATTTATTTATCTTTTTTTTATTACTTGTCTGTGCTGTAATGATTTTATGTTTTGTGCACAGTGGTATAAAAATAAAGGTAGGTATGCTTGTGAAAAGTGCAACATACTTGCATAAGCTTGACCACACCGAGTGTGGGGTAGGGCTTGGTAGCAAGTATAACGTTGCAAACAGCCTTCTAAGGGTTCGTTCAGGCTATAATTATCCGTACGCTGATGTTCTTTGTGCTTTTATTTAGGGGAACTGAAGGAGGTTTGCGTTGACAGACATCACCAGAATTAAAGTAAAATAAACAGAAAAGGTTCAGTGCTAGAGCCCCTTCAACCAGGATCTCCTCGCCTGTAAATCTGTGTGTTCACACAGCCACAAAACAGTCAAAAAACAAAAATCAGTCTTCTTCAGATGCACAGAGCTCCTCACTCTGGATTCAATCAAGAACATTTACGTGTTCAAAAGGGGCTTAAAATCATAGATTAGGGAAGAAACTTCACTCAGTAAAAGATACAGTGATGGAAAATGTTTTTGGACAAGATCAGAGCTCTAAATTGTTCAGTTTTGATCACATTCATGTGTGATTTGGGAATTTAACAAACAACAACTGCAATCATGAAACTAAAGAATTTACTTTAGTTACTTTTTGGTCTAAAAACCTTTTTTTCACCACTGTGTGTAATTTTGAATGAAATAACTTCCTGGTTGACTGTATTTTACTGGACCTTGGAGTTGATAGGTTTATTCCCATGAAGTGATGATCAGTTTAAAATCGTTCCATCTAAAACCAGTTTTGTGTGGGGCGTCAATATTCCAGCCTCTACCTCGATGCTTTGACTTGTTACTGCTAGCGCTCGCCGCAGGGGGCCTACCTGCATGTTACAGAGGCCCCTGCACTTACACCCTGTCTAACCCCAGTGCTGCGACTGTACTGTCGTCCCCTTTATGTTACAAGCTGCATATATGCACGGAGTAGCCATCGATGTGCATATATCCACGTCATAGATCGATGTGCATATGTGTTGTTTGTGTGCATGTGTGCATACACAAAAACAAACTATATTTTAAATAAAGAACCGATGATGTTTTTTGTGTTTGCACTCATGTACATAATGTTTGACTATACACATGTTCTGATTCTATTTTTTTTCCTCTCTTCTGCTGTTGCTCTACCCCAACTCTCTTTTTGTGCCCTTCTTTGTCCAAATCTCCTAGCAGCAGGTTCATTCCTCTGCTCCTCAGCACTTGCCAGGAACCCCCCTCATTCCTGCCACCACACAGGCAGCTCCTCCCGGGACGTCCCAACAGGTGGGATCTAAAATACCTTTAAGCTTTACCGTAGTTCATTAACATTTCCCCCCTTTTCAAAATAAGAATAATGATAAAACAACTGGAATAAGTACTTATTCTGTAACAGTTCCTAATCCAGACCTGACTCTAACAAGTCTCCCAGAGTTGGCCCCATTCCGAGCATTACACCTCAGCCTATTTGAAGGAAGGACTTTTTCCATGTCCAAACCTCCGCTTCAGAACAAGCTAACTGCACCCCTGCAGAGATTTGATTGAGCGTGAAATTGGGTGTGAGTGTGTTAAACCCCTGCCAAAAAAGACCTGTTATTACCCGTATGTCGTGTTTGCTGTATTTTAAACCCAAGTCACATGGTTTTTTCAGGTTGACCTTAAATAGATGTCTGCAGGTTTTTATATTACTTCATTGCCAACCAGGAAATTAACAATAAATGTTCCTCATAGCAGAGTTTTGAGGCAATCCTTGGTTATTATGATCAGTAATTTGCAATGTTTACATTTAGATGTGTAATTTCCTTCTCCTCTCCCCTCTTTATTTCTCTCTCTCTCTCTTTGTTTTTGCTTCCTGTCTTTTCTTTCCCCTGTCTGTGTCCAGTTTGTCCCGTCTAATCAGAGTTGTGCATCAGTTCAGAGCCCCACACATACATCTCTGCCTCAGGCTTCGGCGCAGGTATGTAAACTCTATCTGACATCTATTTGAAACATGCTGCACTATTCAGAAAAAAACCCACATTCTTTGGCAAATCAGTGCAGGCTGTGATTTCACTTGATGCGCACGTCTGCATAAATCATCACTCCTACCTGCCTACAGCTATAACCATGATGTGTGTACTTGAACATTTGCACACACACATTCTAATGCTCAAATCTGAAAAACACAACCATCCCCATTAGGTTACTTTAGGTTACACATTTGGCACTAAAGAATCAGCCTTTTTCAAGTGTTATTTTGTTCTTTTTACTTTAATGTCGGATTCTTCCTAAGCTTGATGTCTTTTTCTTTTTTCCTGTTGGCTCGCTGTCTGTCTTCAACACCGGGTTCGTGTTTGCTTATGTGTGCTCATGCGTGTTTTCTTGTCTGGATGCTCGTTTATATATATTTATTTATTTGACATTTCTGGCTATATTTGCTGCTGTGGCCTGTAGTTTTCTGACCTAAGTCCATCTCCTAGTATAGAACAACTGTATCTTCTGTACCAAGCTGCACAACTTTCTCTGGCTCATGTAATGAGACATTTTGATACGTTGTCTACTTAAATGTGTATCCTCGATGTTAGTATGTGTCCCTGTCATTGTGGCCATGCTTTTCAGTGAATACTTAAGTGAATTTAGACTACCTAATTGGAAAAAAAAGTCACCCAATAACGTTTACATAAACATACATCCCATTCTCCTTCCTATACATTTGCTGCCACTGTTTGCCGTCTTCATTTTTTCCACCTTATAAACGCCTAAAATTGGTCTCATCTTCTCTGTCTGCCTCCTTTTCTTCTTGGCTTTCCCTCCTGTTTTCAGCCCAGTGTAGCCACCTCCTCCCTTACTTTGGTTTCCGCACCATCAGCGGTGGTGGCTTCCCCTGCCTCTTCTCTGCCCTCCCTGTTGTAGTGGGGCTACTATTGCCTACACCTCTGCCCCAGCCTTTGGCCCCCACAGTGCCAATCATCAGTGTAGTCACCACCCCACCTGAGGCTTCTTTGGAAGCCCCTCCCCAGGTACTGGACAACCAACTTCCAATGGATGTCTTGTCCCAACCGTCTGTGCTCACCACTGTAGAAAAGCAAATAAGAAGTTTAGCTCTTTCTCCACACTCTCCTTGCTTGCGTTTGCTTACTTTTCCATTGTATTTTTTCCCCTGGTGATAGTGGTCATACTGGTTTTGGTGGGCTCTGTGTGTGTTTCAGTCTGCTTCCCAGACATCCGAGCTGTCCCTGTCCCAGCTGCAGCCGCCTCAGGTTCTTTCATCTATTGAGAGGTAATCAACACAAATTCAGCAGAGATCAGAATGCTGCTGTTTTCCTGAAAACCCCCCAAAATACTAATTCCGTATTTCTTGTTTTCCGTGGCTCAGTGGGCACTCTGAGCTGTCAGGCCTGAGTGACGGCAACGAGGGTGGAGGAGGAGGAGGCGGTCGCCACGAAGGCCGCTCCGCAAAGCGCCATCAGAGACGTTCTGTACGAAGCCGCTCACGCCACGAGAAGATCTCCAAGGCTAAACTCAACGTTCTCAATGTAATAGCACACCTGCACTGTCATTCCAAGTAATGGGAAAATCCTTCTTTTATGTCCCATCTTCTAATTGTGCTCATCTGTGTGAAGATCTCCAATCGAGGGGACAGAGTAGCAGAGTGTCAGCTGGAGACGCACAACAGGAAGATGGTGACCTTCAGGTTTGACCTTGATGGCGACAACCCTGAAGAGATTGCCCAGATTATGGTAAATCTACACTGCCAGCTGTTTGATATTGACAAAAACCTAATTCCTTCAGATTACATGCCTATAAAAACTGCAAATTACATCTGTCGAACATCCCAAAACACTGATGTACACATAAATGCTTGTCTTAGTCTTTCTTTTTATTTCGTGTTCCGTGCAGTGACTTTTGCCCCTGGGGAAAGGAAACGGAGCATGTTTACCCAAACACAAGCACATTTCACTGACGTTTGCCTGTTTCTGTCTGCATGTGTGCGTCAGGTCGAGAGCGAGTTTATCCTGGAGAGATGAGTCGGGATGTCCTTCATTGAGCAGGTCAGAGAGGTGATAGAGAACGCTGATGAGAAGGGCTTGGAAAGGGATGTGGAAAAACAGGTATATACAACACTTTCCTAGGTCTACTTTAAGGTTCTTTTTTTTTTTCCAGAATTTTTTTTTAAGAGGTTTGTGTACATATGTTATCTTGTTTATCTACAGATGGTAGGAGATATGGAACAGCAGATTCCTGTAATATCTGTCCCCATGCCAGGTAAAAAAACCCAACAGATTTAACAGTTAAGTGCAGAGTGGCGCGGCATTAAAGTGGCTGTAGGACGACAGTTTGTTTTCAGTTGACATGGAATTACTGTCTAATCCAGAGACGTGGGAATGATTCCTCCTTTGGCCACTGAACAACCTCTTGATTCTGTTTGCCAGTTTAATAAATGTGGTTTATTAAATATGGTCCTGAATGTAGCTTTCATCTGTGTCCAGACATCCCTCCCTGTCCAGCAGCACAAGTGGTCCATTCAGCAGGTCGGAGGTTCATCGTCAGCCCTGTTCCTGAGGCCAGACTCAAGGAACAAACGTGTCCAACCTCCCCTCCTCCTGCTATTGCTTCCATTGCAGAAACAGGTCAGACACGTGTGCATGCACGCAAGTGTGTGTGTGAGGATTAAAAAAAAAAAATTCAAGGATGATAAAAACCAGGCACAATGATAAAAGGTCTATTTAAAAACCTAACATATGACTTTTGAAAGAAAAACATAACGCAATATGGTTATGGTTGTATGCTACTTTCACTCCTTTTTGATTATACTGTAATGCGTTTATAGGAATTTGCTCAAATGCTTTTTCCAAATGCAATAATGCACATTGGATTTTATTAAATGATGCCATGGGACAATTTGTTAAAACTTTCAAGCTTTCAACTAAAAATGTTTTAACAGAAGCATTGTTTTTAACAAATGTGTATGTTATTTCATAAAAATAACCTAAAGCCGTGGTTTAGATTTCTGTCTCTAATCTCACATACTTGTTTTTTTTCTCTCTTTTTTAGTTCTTCCAGTTTCAGCTCCTGTTCAGACTCCAGGCCATGGTTTGATAGCGTCCCAGTCTGCTGGTGCCAAGAGCTTACAACAAGCTTTCTTTGAGCTCCGACAGAACCAGAATCAGTTTGATTCTGGACCCAAAACTGCCCCCGCCTCCGTCCACTCCACCCATCCTCCTCTGCAGCCTGCAGGAGCCTCTCACCCCTCACAGTCCAGCACAGTCTCTTCCAATATTGACGTGACTGCCGGACATGTCCCATCTACTATGAACCAGGCCCAGGAGCAGGTTTTGGATTCCCCTTTACCTCCCCCTTCCACTTCATCTACCCATTCCTCCTCACTCCCCGTGTGTGTTAGCCCTCCTTGTACCACCTCTCCTCCTACGGTGATGAATCCGTCTTGTCTCCAGACCCAGGCTGGGGTACAGGCTGTGCCACAGCCACAGCAGGCACAGGCACAAGCTCAGCCTCAGGCTTTCAACCAGGCTCAGCCCTCGCTTTCTAGCGCCATTTCTACTTCCCTGCCTTCAGCTGTCCCACCTCCCAGCATTTCCTCAACAATGATCACGTCCCCTCCTCCCAGCCAGACTGCGTGTCTTCTGTCCTCTCCTCCTCCTCCTTTCACTCTCCTGGCCAGCGACGTCTCCTCCGATCACCCTCTCTCTTCCCTCACATCCTCCACGCCTCCCTTTTCCTCTCCTGACATCCCTACTGCTGACATCCAGGGAACCCAGCTGGTTTCCTCCCAGACCACACCTCCTTCATCCACCTCTCCCACGGTGGGCCTTCAACCAGTGACCACCAGTGTTCCTTTAGTCCAGCCAACGCTGGTCCACTCGCAGCCACAGACAGTCGCTTTAGCTGGACAAATGCACAACCATTGTGGGGAATGTGATGCAAGGTGATTATTGTGTGTGTCTATGGCTGCACAATATACACAACTACTACACTACAGTGCATGCTTTATGTTTGTTGGGTCCTTAGTTACTCTTTAAAAATGTTTCCTTAGATGTGAGGTCACTTCGGAGCAAGGCAAACCTGACGATATCCAAGCTCTGGAGAAGAAGCTGCGGTCCCTCTTCATGGACCTGGGTGGGGGGGTCCTGCCCACGCAGGGGGAGGCCTTAGCGACAGAAGCAGCCTCTGTAGCCCCAGCAGCAGGAGCTTCCTCCCCGTTGGGCACCTGCTCCACTTCCAGCACACCCATCACTACACCTGGCTCCAGCCAGTCAGCCAATCCTCTGCAGCCCCCCTCCAGCCTGGCCCTGGGCTCTCCCGCGCCCGCTCAGGGCCCCGGAACCCCCATCTCCACCACAGCACCGATAGGTAGTAGATGGATGTGTTCCTCGGTGCTTCTGGTGGCTGTTGGGCTTTCGCTGATGGTGCTTGCTGACTTCCAGGTTCCACAGGCATTCCTCCCTCATCCTTCGGCCAGAACACTCCATCCAAAACCCCCTTATCCAGGCTGCCGGTGAGTGATCCCGTCTAAGACAGCCTCTCATTATTTTATTTATTCCACCAAAACGTTTCCTTCTCACTTTTCTTACAACTCATATGGCATACCTGTTCAAGTGACCATTCCTTTAACCTTCTCGACTAATTTTTCCAAATCTTCTCTTCTCATTGCCCACCACGCCACTGTCTCTTTCCCAACACTTGTTTGTATGTGGGATTAGGCCAGCTCTCCTTCTGCAGAACTCCTGCCATCTTTCCCTGGACCTTGTCTAATACAGGTGTTCTGTTTTCATGTTATTCCCATCACACACATCACTACA
>CAAE01014535.1:0-16538 GCA_000180735.1 Tetraodon nigroviridis | reverse complement strand
TCACTACAACAGATGTTCTTGTGTTGTGTCATAAACCATTTGTAGCTATTGTTTATCATTAACGCCTGTGGTGTGCAAAAAGACATTAAATTGACTCTAATTCCACCTTTGACAGATGGTCAGTTAGACCAGAAACATGGACGCAGGGACAGACAGGGCTAGTAGGTGGAGGATAGTCTACTTTAAGACTGAGATTTCACCCAGTTAACTTTTATTTCCAGACACTTTTGCTTGTCTGATAAATCAGACTCCCGCTTAACTGAGGAATGTAGAGATGTGACAACATTACTTCTCATCCTTTATGTAACGCAGACCTGTCCTGTAAGGTGTCCCAGCACACAGTGGATTTTATTTAATGCTTGACTGAAATCAAAAAGAGCTCTAATATAGAGCGTTGACACTACTTTTGAAACTACACATAACAAATTCCACCAAAACATGTCTGCTTGTTGTTCCAGCTCAACTGTTTAAATTTTAACACGCGTCCTCCTATTCTGTGTGGTTTCTTAAGTCCCAGCAGCCTCTAGAGGACCTTGATGCTCAGTTAAGAAGAGCCCTGAGCCCAGAGACTGTTCCTGTAAGCACACATTCCAGGAAAAATGTGTTTGATGTTCTTTAAAATGAGGCCATCTGTGACACGGCTCCAGTAACCTGTTTTCTTTTTCTTTATGCCTCTCAGGCCTCTCACGGTGGAATAGCGCCACCAGGACAAAGTATGTATGTCAGGGTCCAGGGTAGTGTTTCCTCTGGCTTTGGGTCTGTCTAATATTTGGACTTTATTATCTTTCAGTTCCTTTTTCTGTGGAGGAAGACGTGGCTCCCTGTGTTCCGGCAATTAAATTGGGTCGATTTCAGGTAAACTGTCCTTCACAGTATTTGCAGACACTTGCAGTTCCAGGGCTTCATGGAATTAAAGATAAGATTAAAGAATATAAAACAAAAAAATGACTAAATACATCATTCTGCTTTCAGTAGAATCAAAGAAGTAATTATCTCTTTTTGTACTAAACTAAATCTTGTGTAATCAGAAATAACCACCCAACAAACAGAAAAACATCATGTAATATAATAAAATAACCAAATGATGGATCTTGGTGCTGTTTTTGTTGTCTTTCTAGGTGTCCTTGGCCACTGAGCAGACTCCAGTTCAACTGCCAACCTGCACAGAATCTTCTTCTACCACTTCCTCTTCCTCTTCATCATCGTCATCCTCCTCTACGCTCTCCAGCCCAGAAAATACACTGCACAAGAGCTCGGCACCCTCACTGAGAGTCAAAGGAGACCAGAGTGGTGATGTTGTTGATGGACCGCCGCTGAGACCTCTGGGAGGCTCCCACCAGCCGTCTCCCGCTCCTTCGCCCTGCCCCTCTCCTCAGGCAACCACGATTGGACGCTTCCAGGTATTTCCCTTCAGATCTTGTTCGGCAGGACTTTTAGAACAAGCTGTACTCCACATTTTAAACCTCAAGCCATGTTTTTCAGCCATTTTATTGTGTTTTGTTTTAGGTTACCACCAATCCTGAGGCTCGAGTTGGTCGATTCTCAGTCAGTCGAGCACAGGAGCAGAGGCTTGACCCCAGCCAGGCTGCCCCGCCTGCTGCCCCGCCTGCTGCCCCGCCTGCTGCCCCGCCTGCTGCTCCGGCTGCTGCTCCGGCTGCTGCTCCGGCTGCTGCCCCGCCGGCTGCTCCGCCTGCTGCGAAACCACCTAACGACCTGGGACACACTCTGAGTCCAGACCCGACTCACAAAGCCTCGCTGCCAAATCTGAACAACAACTCCTTCAATAATTCGTTTCTCAGCAGTGACAATGACTCCGAGTTTGAGGATGAAGACTTCAAACGTGAAGTCAGCCTTCTGAGAGAAAAGCAAGTTACCGCCTCTTGTTGCTGCCCTTCTTTTTCTCATCGACTTTGCTGCCCGCCTTTTTCTCTTTCTGTGCTCTAAAAGGAGACTGTGTTGCTCATCTAGTGTTAATGATTGTTACACTTCTCCTTTCCACTGAATATCCCACTTGCCACCTTATTGCCATCTTCCCCTTTCCTTTTTCTCTTTCGTCATCACCTTCACTTTCTTTCTTCAGCTTGTTCCTCATGTTGTTATTTCCTCTTCATAATTAGGCACATGAGAGAGATTCAAGCTCTTCACTCCCGCCAGAAGGAGGAAATAGAGAGCCTGTTTACCAAGCTTGGAAAAGTAAGCAGCCGCGGTCACGTTTGTTCAGCGTCCGGTAAAGAAACGGCGTGCAGCGAGCAAACCTCTGGTGCTCTGGTGCAGGTCCCTCCAGCCGCAGTACTCCCTCCGGTCATAACCTTCCCCGGCAGGAGGAGACGACCTACCAAAAGCAAGTCCTCGAAGTCATCCAGAACCGGCTCCACACACGGCAGCAAGAGCCCGTTACAGCTAGGTAGGCCCCCGCCTGAAGACGGAGAGCAGAACTCTGCTTCCTCCAGACGCAGCCTCTAGGCGTGACCTAAACCGCGGTCGTCCACCATTCTTGTGGCTTCTCTGCGAGCGATATCAGTGTAGGCAGGAATAAATCAACTCAGATGAGGAAGTTTAGTGACGCTTACTGTGTTCTTGTGGTTCACCACGCAGTGACCGGTCCACCAGCCTCTCACACACTTCTGTTTATGCATCCATGTGTGTATCTGCTTGGCTCTTGTGGGTGTATGTTGGTGCAGGAGCAGAGCTTGAACATTTCTGACTGCTTTTCCTGTTTGTCTCTCCCTGTCGTGTGCGTGTGTGTGTGTGTGTGTGTGTGTGTGTGGTGGGGCGGTGATGATGTAAATGTGTGTCTCATCTTGTGCCTGTGTGTGCGTCTCTGGGCTCTGTGCTGTCCTTTCTGGGCTGTCCTCTCCTGCCTGTGCCCTGTGCTGTCTCCAGGAAGCACTCTCTCTGCCCAGAGCGTTCCCACCATGCACCCCGGACAGCTGGCTCTTCTAGCCCCTGGAGGATTAGCCGATTCCTGCAGCAACCCTCTGCTCCAGCCGCTCAAACCCTGTCCCTCCGGCAATAACCTGTGCTCGGCCTACACCAGCGAGGGGGCGCTCTCTGTCCCCAGCTTGTGTGCTCCCACCCCAGGTAGGCCTGCGACAGGGAACTGCGTTCTGCATCCCAAATGGAGTGCTTCCGTACATTGCATTATGGCCGTCAACAGTTTCCAACAAGACACCCCAGACGCCTCGTTTCTGTCTTTCTCCATCAGTGTCTCTCTCTCTCTCTCTGTCTCTGTAAACTATGTGAAGGCTAACTGTTACCCTCTTCCTGTGTATTCCCTCACTTGTGTCTCCTTTCCTTCTCATCTCTGCCCCCTTTTCTTATTTCTGATTTTTCTGCCATTTGTCTTTCTGCTCACTTCTTCTGTCCTCACCTTTCCTTTACCGCACCTTCCTCATCCCCTCCTCCCTCCCTACTCCCTCTCTTCAGGCTGTGTAAAGTTCAGCTGGGGTTCGGAGCGTTTGGCCTTCAAGCCTGGCAGCAGGAGGACGCGCTTTCTGAGTACGCCCTGCTTGGCTCTTTGTGTGTAACGCTTCATTATTTTGCTCTTCTTTTTACCTGTTGTCCTTAATTATGCTGTACTTTTCTTTGACTCCTATATCAGTCGGGTCACGGTCGGCCTGTTCTTCTAGGGGTGTCCTAGTTTGATGGAGGAAGACCCTTTCCTTCTGATCTTGCCAGTGACAGAAACCCCCCAGACTCTGCCTTTGGCGATTAATAGTATTTATTAATAGAAACTTTAGTAAGCTTGTTTCCCAAAACAACATCAGCAGTGGTTTTGGTGAAAACCTTCCTGGTTTCAGCCCCGGCTGGCTCGGTTGTACTGTTATCAGATTTTCTACTGTGATCTCAAAGATCACGTGACAGCAAAGAGAAGCTTGAAATGTACAAATTAGCATTTTAAAACACAAGTATTTGGTGAAATAGAAAACGAATACACTGAGAAAATACTTTCCTATTACCTGTCCTTTAGGATGAATAACCGTTAGTGTTTGTGTCACAGAGAAAAGACAAGCAGAGATCTACTGACTTAATGTTGTCATTTTGAAGACAAATAGACTAATTGCAAATTTCATGTTTGTAAAATGTTTAAATAAATATGAAGTTATTAAATCAAGTTTAGATTCGATCCTCTGCAACATATGTATGAGTAGCGGTGTTGAATTCTTTGCATACTTGATGAAAGACCTTCTGCAGCTCCAGCCCTTCTCTCCCTCTCTTTTTTGTGTCCTTTATTCTCTTCCCTGATCCTCAACAGTCCTCATCTGTTCTTTTATCACTGCACTGCAAGGAGGGGAGAGAAACAGATCTGGGTCGACCTTTGTTTTTCAATCGAAGGGGCCAGGCCACGTGGTCTGACAGTGCTGTTCTTTAATTCTTTCGTTGGTAGCGGGTCTGGGAGGTCCGGTTGACATCTGACCCAGGTCTGGTGTGGCCGGTGAGCTGCAGGGAGGACTCAGAACCAGGGGCTGGCTGCGCAAAATGATCTCTAAGAGGCAATCCAAGACAGAGGCAGATCAACGTGATCCTTTTCAAAACCTATTGATTGGAATGAATTCTGAAAAACAGAGCGCTGACAATGATCTTTAATAACCCTTTTAGCTCCACCTTTACCAAACTAGCCTTCTGTCGGTGATTGTTCTCAGTGCTGAGATGTTTCTGGGCAGCACAGCCCCGGGGTGCCGATGTAGGATGCATTGTTTGTCAGGTGTTGTGGTTGGGGATTAACTCTGACTCTCTCCAACCCTCCAACTGTCTTCTGGCATCACAGGGAAGATGGTGAAAAAAGTCTGCCCCTGCAACCAGCTCTGTAGTAACTATCTCTCTTTTTGGACTTTCTTCCCTTCATCCTGCCGTCTTCATCCTCTCTCACGCTTTCTCCTGCTCTCTCCCGCCCTCTAGAGTTCAACTCTGGTGTCTTTGCCCTTTTTTGCGTCAGTTCAATTCAGTAATTTCAGTGTGTGTTTGCGTTCCACAGTGTTGATGTTCAGATTATAAGAGACTGAAATGACTGATTTGACCTGCAGACAGACTCAAACTGCCAGTGCATGCAGCTGCAAACTGTCTCTCTCTCTCACACACACACACACACACACACAGACAGACCTGAACAGCTGTCGCCCAGTCTGCAACCCCTTGATCCTCTCCTCCCTCCGTCATGGCACGTGGTCCCGACTGCATCAAATTCCCCGGTGCTGCAGTCAGTAATGACTCAGCGCCTTCTCCTTTTTGTTTTCCTCCATTTTATTTAGCATGACACAGCAGCTCCTGTGAGATAATTACTGTATCGTGTGTTTTTCATACAAAATCTGATGAAAATAGGACAAGTAGTAGCCAAGCGCACTTAGTCAGGGGTCTGAAGGTCAAATGTGTATAATTCCAGCTGCGTGAGTGTGCAATATAAAAGAGTCCTAAAGTTTGAGTGCCATAAACATTACTGAAAAAGGCAACAAGGAAGAGCAGAGCATTTATCAGCGCGTGGCTGAACGATGCTGTCAGGCTTCGGATCAGAAGAAGACAGGTTTAGTTCCCTATCATTCTCACATTCCTGCCATCCATCATTAGCATCACGATCAGAACCTTTAACAGTTGACAACATTCCGATGCCCTAAAACTGTAGCTTTGAGCTGCCCTAAAACGCTGTCACCCTGTAACAGCTTTTAATGGTAAAAACAGGAACATCATTCTCATCCACTTAGAACGTTTTTCAAATTGAATTCCAAACACAGGAGTCCTCACCTGCCTTTTTTCTCCTCTTCCTCTCCTCCCTCTGCAGGGACCAATAGCACTAATGCGGTGAGTGGGTCTGGTTTGTGCCAGAGCCAGGGGAGTTCCCAGTGCCTGGCCCCGAATACGTCAGCCCCCCACCAGAGGAAAGGAACCTTCACCGATGACCTCCATAAACTGGTGGACAACTGGGCCAGAGACGCCATGAACCTCTCACAGGTTCGGTGCCGTTTTGTGGCTCATCTTAGACCCGGCCTTGAACGCAGCATCCTTTCAGTGAATAAAATATTGACTTTCAGGGGAAGAGAAGTGCCAAACCGCTGCAGCAGGCCCCAGCACCGGGGCACAGCTACGAGGTAAGCAGTGGAAGGAGACAGGTTTTGCACAAAAACACCCTAAATTTATCCCAGCTCTGGTTTTTTTCTTTGTTAGTAATTTTCCAGACTATAAGTTGCACTTTATTCTATAGTTTTCTGGTGTTGCGACTTATACTCAGGTGCGACATTTATGTATTAAAATGTGTTAATTCATAAAGGAGTAAATGTTCCCCACAGCCACGAGGGGGCGCTCTAGGCCCGTGACAACAACCAGCATGTGCGGATTATAGCCCAGAGCCACTTGTGTGAGGGTTTTCTCCTTCCTGATGCATCTTTTGATTGATATGACTTATGCTCGGTAGCTCTAAAACCCCCTAGGTTCTCTACCTCCTCCCGTTCCTGACCTCATGTTTCCTGTCTGCAGGTTGTCCAGTCAGCCAGTCTGGGGAGGAAGTACTCGGCTCCGAGCCAGCTGTGCGCCAGCAGCATCGGCGGCTCAGCCCAGCTGCCCACCAACACCGCTGCCGCGACCTCCTCAGCCGTGCGCCACGGCTCCCTGTGCCACCCTCCTGCTTCCTCCACTCCGCCTCAAGCCCAGCTTTCCCAGTTCATCCACTACACTCCCACCGCTGCCTTCAGCGCACAGTGGTCTGGTCCCGCTCACGCGCCGTCGGCCCCACAGCAGAATCCCACCCCCGGACCCCTGCTCGTCAGCACCTCCCAGCCCTTGGGCCCCTACCCAGCCACACTCGGTGGACAGGGCCAGATTCCAGGGCAGGTTTTCCCTCCGACCAACACTCTGCAGAAGTCTGTCAGCAACCCAGGAGGCCCCAACCTGAGGACCACATAGGGCTGGAAGTAAGAGCTGGTCCGGGTCCGGGCCCAGCTGGAAGGGAGCGGTTCAGGCAGTTTGGCCACACAGGAACTGGAAGACTGTTGAAAGCAGGTCAAGAGGAGGACTGGAGGAAGAAGAAAGTAGTGTGGCCACCGGTGCAGTTCGTGGATGCACGTGCAGTCTGAGAAACGCCCACTCTGCTGTTTCGGCCTCACGATGAGCGACGGAAAAGACCTGTGGGTGCAAATGAGGGAGGGCCAGAGGCTTGGTGAGGGTGCTGGGTGCAGGAGCCACCCTGGAGGAAAACAACAGCAGGGGCCCTGTGTCAGCAGTTTCTATCCTCTAATTTGTTTCAATAATGAGCCCAGAGAGCAGCGATGGCCGCCCTGAAGCCGAGGCGTCGGATCGATCGTTGCACGAGCGGCTGCTCACTCCGCTGGGTTTTCCAGGAAGCTGCAGGACGAGAGAAGCCAGAAGGAGGATTGGGTTTGAGTTCTCCCCCGGAATTTGGGTATCATTCTTAGCCATGAAAGCACAAGTGATCCAGCTCACGAGGAGAGAGTGCCTCCGCCCTGGGGTGGCGTTAATCATGAGCTCTACTGTAACACTTCGTGTGTCTTATTCCTCCTCCGTTCAGGCAGGTGGAGGAGAGAAAGGCTGTTGGAGAAGGAGAGCGTTAGGAAAACCTCCGTCAACCGCATCGTCTGCCACTCCCTCTTCGGCTCCCTTGAGCAAACCCACGTGCATAGATGCTAAAGCGCCTCTGCAGACCAGATCAGCCTCTCCACCGTCACGACTCCACCTCCTCCTCCTCCTCCTCCTCCTCCTCCTCCATCCCTCTCTCCGACTGTCCAATGTCAGTCAAAGCAATAAGAGCAGAATCGTTTTAGAGAACAAAAACATCACACGAACAGAGCAAAAGTGGCCTTGTATCAAAGTCCCCGAGTCCCCGGACGGCGTGTGTCTCTTTTTCTAGAATGTTCAGCCATTTTGATTCCTCATGATTCCATATGGACGGTTCCTTTGGTTCCTTTTGTGCTGGTTTGGCCCCGATGGCCCCGGTCCCACACAGTCGCACACACAATGCATCAGACACACACACAGAGACTCAAGTCAATCCTGCACCTTGTTTGAGGTTGAGCAGCCATTTCCCAGAGTTCCACAGTCGAGCGCCTCAGTTCTCAGCATCGTCCTCACGATGGTTTCAGCATTTGTGTCGTGATTGTTACAGTGTACATTTAATTATTGTTGTCAGTGCTTATGAATCTATTTAAAAAGAAACAAAAACAAGAACGTGTTCTGTCAATGGACCTGTTAAACACACACACACACACGTCGCCGTACGATGTGGAAACACTGTGATTGATTGTTGTTTATTATCAGCAGATGTTGTTGGGCAGCATTAGATTAAAGGTGAGATATTTAAAGAGAGAGAGGATACAGTATACAGGGGCTGGTTTGGGCTGCTTTCACTTTCAATTCACTGCTTTTTACAAACCGGAAATGTGAAAAATGGAAAACGAATCGAACACGGACGTGATCCAGAAGAGATGCCTCAGTGAAAACACCGGTGTCCGCTCACCTTTTACAACCGCTGGAATTGAAAGTGGAGCCTCAAACCGATTCAAACTGGTGATGGCAGCAGGATTGTTCCTATTTAGAAAGTAATGCTAGCTATTTTTGGTTTTCTAAATTCAGTACTTATATATCAGACACTTTAAATAGCCCTCTTCCCTTTCTCCCTTGTTTTATTAGATGAATGTGAATGTATAAACCAACGGTGTCCATTTTATTGTACTTGAATATGTGGTTTTATCTTTGCTATTTTCTCCCTCGGACCCCTTTAGAGCCGCTGGTTGCCGCCGGAGGTGTTTACTAGTGCCTTGCATCGTTCTCGTCGCTTCTTTTAAGGAAGGGAGGGTGTTTAGAACTCGGGAGACTGTAAATTAAGCACACTTAGAAGCATGTTGGAGAAGAGGGGCAGTTGAACGAGTAATAGCCATCGTTAGCTGTGAATGTGTGCTCGAGCTGGCTTGTGGTTATTCTCTTGAAGTGTTTTCCAAGGAGTCCAACAGATCAGCAGATGCTTCAGCTTTGTTAGCTTTAGCGCCAGGTGCACCGCCACCACAACGCCGCAGGGTGTATCAGCGCCGTCGTGTTGGGGGTTGGGGGTTGGACTATGGGCAGGGGGGGTTTCCAGGGAACCGTTGGAGATTGTTTGGGATCTCGGACCACAGTGTACTTCAGGGGCCACAGCCTCCGAGCAGCAGAGTTTCATCCTAACGTCACCATATCTATCATGGCATCACCATCCTGTTGCATATCATGAGAGGCGTTAGCCAGCCAGGCTATAGGTAGGCTAACGTAGACGTTACCCGCCTACCACACCAGTTTGGTCCGTTTTTACTGCTGTTGTGGTTCCGTTCTTTCAGTGCAGCCCTCCCAGAGGTCACCCGGTCGGGCTCTCCCGTCACAGCTTGCGAGAGAAACACACACCTACTGTTGCAGATACACAGGCGACAATTTACTTTACTGCGTTTTAGTTGAAGCTGTGAAAATTCATTGAGCCACTTTGCATCGATCCTTTATCCCCCCGACCGTCGAGAAGTCAAACCATCACCTGCGCCACAAAGCGAGCACACTTCCCCCGGTGGAGAGGTCGGAGTGTGTTTCCCTGCCCCGAGCTTGTGTTTTTGCTTGGTTTTCACTTTGAAGTTCCTTCAGCTGCAGGCGTTGGGTGCGTTGGCGTGTCCCCACCACACGGTTTTTAGAAACCAGGGTGTCCAGACCCAGTCCCAGAGGACGGCAGCCCAGCTGGGACCCCTCTTTTCTGGGCCGAAGCATCTTCTCCCGGCCAGAAAACCCGCCTGGGTTGTGGCCTCGAGCGAATGGGTCTGCGAAGGAACACCTGCCGTGGTGTGGAGGGTGTGGCGGGCAGCGCCCCCTCCTGGAGGGCACCAGTAGTGAAGGCTGTCCTTGCCTGGAGTCATGGAGGGCTCTTACTGTGAAGTTTCCTGGAGTTAGAGTGAACTCGGAGGCTTTCTTTCTGCAGTGACCTGCAGACCAACTACAATTTCTGCCCCTTCATGTTTCGTGCTCGTTACTGTAGAAGTGCCCACATGTGAAGCAATGCCTTTTCAACACACACACACACACACACGCACACACACGCAAACACATTTACTCAGTAGATGTCTTTCATGTTGCCACAGTTTCTTCTGTTACTGACTTTTTTCACATTTTTAAGTTTTATTCTGTTTTTCCCTCTTCGTTTATCAGCTGTTTTATTGTCTAGCTCACCTGACTCGTTTCAGCGGTTCCATTTTCTTCCTTTATTGTGTTAAACATGCAAAGAAAAGACAAAAAAAAAAAACAATGGTTGGTTAAAAAATACGGATGAATGAATGAATGCTAGAAAATACAAAAGAAACATAGGGAGTCATCAGCAGCCTTTAAAGGTATGTTTTGCACTAAGTATAGAGTGTTCAAGCTTCATATTAAAAGAAAATCTGCGCTTTGCGCTTCAATAAATAAAATTGTTACTTTATTTGTAAAAACTTAATAAAAGTTGTTTAAATGATCTTTACTGGCTGGAGTTGATTAAATATAAAAGCTTAGTCTCTTAGTCTCTCTTTCTGACTGCGATGTTTCTAATTTTACAGGTTTTTACACCAGCTGGAAGAAGATTTAGGACAGATAAAAGGCTGAAAGAATATAAATCAGGTCAATGGTTTTTATTGTTCAACAATTTAGGATTAATAGCTTTATTATTAACAGCCAGGTTAAATTATTGTTTAATATATTTAAATAGGTTTTTGAAGCTTTTTGCGTGTGTTGTAATACATGCCCTCTCCAGCAGGGGGCGCTGATTCGCCGAATGCCCTGCCCGCGTCCCACAGCGAGCAGCCCCCCCCCGCTGAGGCTGCTTCTTGCCCCAGCCAGGAAGCAGCTTCTAATGAGGTGTGAATCTTTGCTCCTGATCATCGGTCGCCATGGACGCGGTGAGCATAACACGGTCAGGAAAAGGAGGCCTGAGGAAGGAAAGGGGAGGAAAAGGAGCCATCCTGCAGTTGTTCTGGTGCAATATGAATTTCATACACGGCCAAAACCTGCAGCTGGCAAGCACTGATACACTTTTATTGCTTTTATTATGTGCACCAGTGTCAGTTGGACGCATGATATGTGTGTTTTAGCTGCGTTTTTTTTTTAACTGCTGCTGTTGCAGATAAACCATGCGAGTTCCTTCAAAGGGTTAAAAAGAAACTGCAGCCGCATATCTGTTCTGCAACCATTTCAAACTAGAGTCTACATACTGATGGTTAAACCTTTTTTCATCTTGATTTTGTCTGGCTGCTTCTGACCTTTTGGTTCTTATTCAGGGCAAACGTGTCAGCCGTGTTTGTTCCATCTGCTACTGTGAGCATCCTCATCTTGGCACCTGCGTTAGGCCCCTCAACAGTAGGGAACCTTCTCAGGACCTTCCATAGGGGCCTAATGAAGGACCACAAAAGAGTGTGTTTAGGAAACACACTTCTAACCTTTTCCCTCCAGCAGTAGCTCTCCTCAGGGTTTGGTTCTGAAATTCTTCCAGTATATTTGTCCTTTTCTGTGTCCTCTACTTCAGAATCTAGAATAGTAGCTAATAATTTACTTCCTTTGTCGCCCTTTGTGGAAGCATTACCCTGGAGGAACCCCTGTGCTTGGTGACCAGGGTAAAACTTCCCTGAATCACTCTTGTGATGTACCTGAGGGGCAGAATCCCCCTGAATCCCCCTGAACCCCCCTGAATCCTCCCCTGTGCAGCACCAATGCTCCTGCGTGTGTGTTTGCTGTGATCGTGTGTCTGTGCCGGACACTGATGTGGCCCCTGAGCGAAGGCAGAAACTTTCTTCCCTTTGAATGTGTCCAGCTGGTCTTTTGCTGCATGTTTTTAATAGTTCACGTTTGAGCTGCTGGTCTCCTCCGCCTGGGCCGGAGGTGCAGTTTGGCCTTGTGCGTCTGTTTGTGTGCCCGTATGTTGCTCCTGTGTGTGTGTCCAAACAGGCTAGCTCTAATGGTGTGTAGCGGAACACAAACAAACTGTGTGTATCTTTACACGCGACAGATGAGTCCCCACCTCAGCCCCCGTACGTGGACACACCAAACCAAAACCAACCACGGAAACAGGCCCCAGCGAGGGAATAAAAATAACACAAACCAAACAAATGGATGTAAAATGTGTGCGAGTCGCCCACCTCATCCTGTGAAATCAGCAGAGGAAGTTCGTACCTGCTGACTGGTTTCTGTGTCATCTCAGCCCCAGATGCAGCCCTAATCAGACAGGGACACACAACCGTCCTCGTGGACCGTCCTCGGCTCTCCTGACAGGACCTTCGGCTGCTCGGGGGTCAAGATCTGTGACTCTGGCCAAGTTCCAGCCTTGTTCGAACCTCAGCTTACTGGGTTCTCTGTGGTCCTGGAGGTGAAGAAGCACAAGAGGAAGAACATGAAGTAGGAACCAGAGATGTTCCTTTGATTTGAATGTTTCATCGTCTCACATTTCACACACCACAACCACAGGCTCCCCCATCTCTCTCTCTCTCTCTCTCTCTCTCTCTCTCTCTCTCTCTCTCTCTCTCTCTCTCTCTCTCTCTCTCTCTCTCTCTCTCTCTCTCTCTCTCTCTCTCTCTCTCTCTCTCTCTCTCTCTCTCTGTTTCACACACACACACACGCACACACACTTCCTCCCGGGCTCAGTGTGTGCGTGTTTTGAGCTCGGCGGCGGCTCTGCGCCTTTACGCGCGGTTGACGCTGCGCTCAGGAGCCGGACAGCGACTTCCAGACCTTAAATCCAAATAAAGCTGCACTCGGAAGGAGCGAAGAAGACTCCCAAAGTGGGAAAGTGAGTAGAAGCAGGAAGCAGCTGCGCTCCTGTGATCTTTTGAATGAAAGAGGTGTAAATTATTAACGGCAGTAAAATCCGGCGCTCTGGCAAAAATATTTTAGACAAAACTCATTTAGAAGTACTTTTACTGTGTACTTTTACTTTAATGCGGTAAAGAGTGAAAAGGCGTCACTTGTGCCATATGTGTGTTTTTATTCCGTCAGAGGTGGGTAAACCCGCAGCAAGACTCGCTCTGAAGCGCCTGTTTGCAGGCTGGTTATTTCCGTGCACGTCTACGGAATCGCGCTACTTGTTGTGGTTGCGTGATCCAGTGAGACCGACCGGAGGTGCTGATACTGAGTCTGCGGTTCGGGGGTTCGGGGGTTCGGGGGTCCCTGGACGAGCATGAGGGCGGCTGGTGCGCGGGAGCTCGAAACGAGTGGGAGCGTCTGCCCACAGACTGGATGACCAACACCGCCTGGCCCCCGCAGCAGTCAGGCAAACCGGGCTGTAAGCTTGGCAGGAGTGGATCCCAGCAGGGCTGAGTGGATCCAGCAGGACTGAGTGGATCCAGACTGGTTCTGGGCCCTAAACCTGAACCCCTGAGAGGCCCTGGCCCAACACGCAGGTTCTCTTCTTTTAGGAGGTCCTATGTGGCCTCCTACAAACCCAGCCTGATATGTGTCATTCTATCTGTGTGTGTGTGTGTGTGTGTGTGTGTGTAGTGTGTGTGTGTGTGTGTGTGTGTGTGTCACGCCTCGCTAGCTGGACGCACCTCCCAAGGCCAACATGGAGCGAGAGGGATCCTTCAGGTATCTCTCCTCTGGTCCAGTCCTCCTCCTCCTCCTCCTCCCCTTTTGGTCTGGAACTCGTTCCTTCCTTTGGGACGTGCAAAGATAGATGGAAAGGTGGAAAACGAAGCGCACGTAGGCTCACACACATCCCAGAGTGACCTCATTGGGCCACGCCAACGTGGCCTCTTCCTCCTGCTGCTCCTGAGCCAAAGTGCTGGACACACCAGCATCCTGTGGGTTCCACCAGCGGCAGCCATGCTTGGATGCCTCAGGGGGTCGGGGTCGGGGTCAGGGTCGGGGTCAGGGTCGGGGTCAGGGTCGGGGCCAGGGTCAGGGTTTAGATGCTCAGGGTAATGAGCTTGTCCACACACACCTCTACCTATGTGGGGAGTCTCAATCGTGAAACTATCACCAAAAATGCTTCACGGTTGAATGTTTTGTGCCCATGTTTTTATTTTATTTATTTAGTCCACACAAGCAAAGTCCGCCTGTAGTTCCGGAGGCCAGCGGTGTGACCGAGCGCCTGAATGCGTCTTTGATGGGCCCCGGGCCCCACACAGGCAGAAAGAAGAAGAGAGGGAGGAAGTTTAATACGGGCCACCTTTAAATCCTTCCTGGCACCTCCTGGCAGCACCAGAACCTCAAAAGAGTTCCTTTGTTCAGCGGGCACAAAAGCTCACAGGGTCACATGACCTGAGGCTGGCAAAGAGACGCAGACGGACGAGTGGAGAGAGGAGAAGAAAGGGTGAAAGTGTCAGAATTAGAAAGAACAGGGAGAGAGTTAGAAGTTCGCCTCCTACACCTTCACTTTTCTTCCCTGCACCTGTTCCCACACTCGTGGGGCAGGAACACGGGGTGATGGTGGACGTGACCCTGGGTTGCCATGGTTACCGAACCTGAACTCATCTCCGTCTGTCTCCCGGTCTTTCAGGAGTCTCCACAGCAGGTTCCGGTTGGGCAGCAGCTCCTTCTCCAGTCAGACTGACCTCTCCCAGGGCAAGAACGCAGGAGGAGAGAAAGGAGGAGTAACCGGGGCGCTGACGGAGGAGTGCAGCAAGGACAAAGGGAGCCAGCAGAGGAGGGCTGGGGCCAACGCCACCTGGAACAGGTGAGACCCCCCAACAGCCTCCTCATGAGTAAGAAAATAGAAAAAGAGCTCACACATCTGCATCTTTACACACACACACACACACACACACACACTCGTGGGTTTTTCCTTGCAGGGCCATTATTCCTGCTTCTCCTTCTGCACACATTCATCCACTCCGGCCTCCCTCAGGCTCCATCCCAGTATCTTTTTATCAGCGTCCATCCTACACTTCTCTTTTTGACTCATTCTGCTTCGTAGATCCTTTTCTTCTCTCCTTGCCTCCCTCTTTTATCTGTTTTTTATTCAACCTTTACATTAGACAGCAGAACACTGAGCTGCTCAGTGGCAAAAACACATCGTGCGGTCAACTCTTCGGTATCTCTGAACGGCGGATGGACTGATGCCGCGTTGTTTCTCTGTCCTCAGCATCCATAACGCCGTCATATCCGTTTTCCAGAGGAAGGAACTGGGAGAAAATGACCTCTACACTCTGAATGAAGGCGTCAGGTCAGCCGGAGCTCAGCTCTTTGCTTGCTGCTGCTAACGGTTGCTCACGAGGTTTGCTGGGCGAAAACGTTCTCATCTTCTTTCTCCTGTGCTGTCAGATTTGGAGAGACGGATGTCTCTTTTTTCTTTTTTTTTAATTTGACGTCTCATTTCCTGAGTCAGCTGCTGTTCAAACACCACAGTCTTCATTTGCAGGGGAGCAAATCAACTGTGGTTTATTACTGTGTGTGTGTGTGTGTGTGTGTGTGTGTGTCACCCAGGCAGCTGCTGAAGACCGAGTTGGGCTCTTTCTTCACTGAATACCTCCAGAACCAGCTGCTCACCAAAGGGATGGTCATACTGAGGGACAGAATCCGCTTCTATGAAGGTTGGAGACCCAGAGGAACATCGGTGCGCGTGTGTGTGTCTGTGCTTTCGCCACAGAAACTCTGCCACTGAGTTCAGAGTGCTGCCTAAACCGATCGGAAGCTGCTCTGGCTGTTTACTAACAGGTTTAAAGGTCAAGCAGAACTTTAAAAAGCTCCATGTGTTGAGACTTGAGCCCGGAGACACAGGCTGAAGGAGAGCGCTGTGTGTTCTTCCAGTTTACAATTTGTTCTTTTATTGTGGTGAAAAAAAAGAAAAGAAAATTCCACTGAGAGGAACCTGTTTACATTTTAACTATATTAACCCAGCTGGCGGAAGGAAACTCCAAAAACACACGGAGTTTTGTGTCTGACGGGGAAACGTAATAATTGACTAAAGTTCCGACAGACGGTGGACCTTTGATCCCGGCTGGAGCCGGGCGCTCGTGGCAGGAAGCTTTTCTTCAGGAGCCCAACATGAAGTGAGAGTGAGAACGAGCCGCTGAGGACCTGAAATCGCGTTGGTGGCCAACGTGTTGCTTCCATTACAACACCAAGTTTACCGCTCGTTCACGTATTTGTCGTCTCTGGAGGTTTTTACCTCCAGATCTGCTCAGGATTTTAGCAATATTTCATTCGTCCTCAGGTCTCATCCTCTAAACTTGTGACTCAAATACTCTAAACTTGCTTTAAATGCTGGTTAAAAGCCCTTCTCTGTTAGCTCAGAGACCACTTCTGTTGCCTGCTCAGGTCAGAAGCTCCTGGACTCCTTAGCAGACACGTGGGACTTCTTCTTCTGTGATGTTCTTACCATGCTGCAGGCCATCTTCTACCCTGTGCAGGTACACACACAACCCTGCCCACACACACCTGCCCTCGTCTGCCTTCGGAAAGCCTCACGGATACGTGTGTGTGTGTGTGTGTGTGTGCGTGTGTGTGCGTTTCCAGGGAAAGGAGCCATCTGTGCGACAACTGGCTCTGCTCCACTTCAGGAACATCATCACGCTCAACCTGAAACTGGACGAGGCCCGTCTCGTCCCCGAGCCAGAGTTCCTCCTTCCATC
>CAAE01014534.1:235884-281317 GCA_000180735.1 Tetraodon nigroviridis | reverse complement strand
GTGTCTTTGAAACATCTGACAAAAACGGGGATTAAGGCCAACTAAAAAGGCAGCAGTGGAACCTGTTTTCTCGGTTCCTGTTACACTCACTGAGACTGTGAAGACTGTCGATTCCTTAGGTTTTCCTTATTATTCACTTGATCTGTCCATGCAATCAAGATAGCAGACACCCAGACAGGCTGGAAAGAAATGGGTTACCATAAGAGGCTTAGACAGAGTGTGTTTTTGTGTCTGTAAGTCCAGGGGGGTGGTCATGCATGGCTGGGTGGGCTGGAATAAAGATCCAGTTGGTACCACATAAAATCCATAATGTGTGTGTGTGTGTGTGTGCGTACATGTGTGAGTGAAAGTATTAATAGAGCATTATAGCTGATTCAGAGATGATGAGCCCCAGATTACCCCAGATTGTTTTGTGTGCGTGTGTGTATTCAGAGCTGTATGCCTAAAGCTTCTCATAGCCAGACCACCCAAATCATGACACTATCACCTCTCTGCACTCGTTTGTATGGTTTGTACATCCCCCCCACGGTGCCACACCAACCAGCTGCGTTCATTAAAACCACTGATGGCTAAAATTACAACAAATTGACAGTTTTGACAGAAAACTTAAACTGGAATCAAAACGCTGACCGTAAAAATACAATCGATGTTAATCATATTGTCTACATCTGTGTTACCTATCTATTTCTTTTCTGTCTCTCCCCTTCAGGTTCCGACTGTTCCCGGAACTTCACCAGCCCGTCTGGCCTCATCGAGTCCCCGGGTTTTCCTGACAAGTACCCCCACAACCTGGAGTGCTCCTTCATTATCGTCGTACCCCCCAGCATGGATGTCACCCTCACCTTCCTCACCTTTGACCTGGAGAACGATCCCCTGCCAGGTGGAGATGGCGACTGCAAGTACGACTGGCTGGAGGTGTGGGACGGACTCCCGGGAGGTGAGCCCTTCTGCTGCAACCCCAGAATGTTGACTGCTTTTTACAGCCGTGTTGGTGGCAGTGAATGTCAAGCGGGTAGTTTAACCGCTCCATTAGTCAGCACACCGAGCAAAGTTAAACACCATGTTCTCCGCCGGGCCTTCATCATTATCGACTGAGGTGGAGTAGCAACTATTTTAGTCACCGTGCGTTGGTAGATGAAAGCTAAGCTTACAGGCAGAATGCTGGAACAACACAACTTTTCAAGGGGGGAATAGAGCTGCAGATGCCAAGAGGAGGGAGAAAACAGGGAAGACGGGTGGAGGAAGAGGAGAGGATATTTCTGTTTCAGCTGATCGCAGAGAGGTTTGGGAGGACAGATCTATGGGACGAGACCTCAGCTTTATTCTCAAAAGATGGAAGATTAGTGAAAGGTCACACAACTTTTATTGTTTTTTGTGAGAACAGAACTATCATACAGGTTTTATGTCAGAAAATTCATATTCATACTGTGTTTTTACACCTTTTTTATAAGTTCCTACCATGTAAAAACACGGGTGCCTTTTGGGGTGCTTGATTCTGATCTGCTCCATACCAGCAAAGAAAAATGGCATTAAAAGCATCCAAGTGCCAAAAATTGCATTCTATTACACGTCTGAATAACTTGAGTATGAATATAAAAGATGAGAAAAAGATGAGACCAGCAAGCAAAGAAAGAGAGAGAACATGAAGTCAAGATGACAAATAAAAGGGAGGTGGAAGGTGAGCTCAACACCTTTGCTCATTCTTCTCAAGATTAAATGGAAGATGAGGGAGTTGTGCGGAAATTTTAAAAGACTGTGGTGGAGAAGTCAAAAGGTTTCCTCTCTGAATAATAGAGCAGGAAGGAAAAGGGAGAGAAGTGAAAAATAAAATGTGGAAAAGCATTGCTAGGAAAGGAAAGCACATTGTGTCATCTTTTTTTAGAGTATTTAAAGGAGGAGAAATCTTTAAAGACAAATAAATATTCCCTTCTTGTTTTATCAGAACTTTTACAAACATGGTTTAGAGACATAATCACGATGGTTTTACGACCCCCCCCCCCTTCCTCTTTCCAACTCGCTTTCCCTCACCACTATCAGAAAAGAAGTTTTACTGTTATTTGCTCAAAAGCATCGTTTTAGATCTCCACCCATTTCTAAAAAGGAAGAAGGGAAAAAAAAGTCAATAGCACTGATCGATCGTGGGCTATTTTCTCATCTCCCACCTCCACCTCCTCCTCCTCCTCCTCCCTCCTCGTGTGTGTGTGGGTGTGTAACTGTAAGTGTGTGAGCAAGAGTCAGAGAGCAGATGGATGAATCTACTATCTTTCACCCAGTCACACACACACACAGATACACCGCACACACAGCTTTGCATTTTTTCCGCGTTGTGTTGATATGTACAAGTTGCGGATTTAGAGACGAAGATAGAGGACAAATCATTCTGATCCTGGATTTAAACACAAGTATGTGGTAACAGACTTTGTGAAATCGCGTCCAGGCCGGTGCTGGAGGAAGATGGATGAAAGGATGAGCTGATGACACGAAAGGGCAGAGGTGATGTCAGTGGCGATAATGGAAGCGAAAGAGAAACGATGCAGTTTATGAAGGACGGAGGCAAACAGATGTGAGGATTATGGGATTGATGCTGAAATAAAGGCTAATAAAACATTTGGACACCTGGATGAATGAGAGCTTTAGGGTGACTTATGTGGGTACTACATCTAAAGTCCCCTTTCCGCTGCATGTGCTCAACTCACCTTGACTCTACTTTGCTGTTTCCATACAGGGAAATTTAGTACCTGGAAAACTGGGGTGATTTTTATTACCCTTAAGGTCAGCGGCTCAATCTGCAGCCCCTGCAGAATATGTGAGGAGTGTCCTTGAGCCAGACACTAAGCGCATATTCTTCCCAATGCTGTGTGAAAACAGGAAATGAAAACATTTAGGCTGAAATTGTCAAATAAACACTGGGAAAGTGAACCAGCAAAACCTGACTATTTATTTTTTTAGGTCTTAAATTTAGGGGTTTTTTTATTTAACAGTGGGCCCTCTGATTGGACGATATTGTGGGACCAGGGTGCCTCCTGAGATCCATTCATCTACGGGGATTCTCTCGCTGTCCTTTCACACCGACATGGCTGTGGCCAAAGATGGCTTCTCTGCTCGATATAACATGACACATAAGGAAGTCAGCGAGAGTAAGTTTAAAATGTTGTTTTGTTTTTTTTTTAATTAAACCTGAGAAAAGAATACATATATTACCATTAACCATTTCACAGCTTTCCACTGTAGTAACGCCTTCGGTATGGAGTCAGGAAAGATCACAGATGACCAGATCTCAGCTTCATCCAGTTTCTACGATGAACGATGGCTGCCGCGACAAGCCCGTCTGAACTTCAATGACAACGGATGGACGCCCAACGAAGACAGCAACAGAGAATACATACAGGTAAAGTTACAGGTCACACAAATGATGTAGTGTCCTTGATGGAGGGACAAATTTGTAAAAAATCGGCTCAACAGAGAATTTACTGGTGACATTTCCTTGCGCTGTTGTACTGGTCTAGCACTAATCTGTTGGTTTTTACCATGATCCACTGGGTTACTGTTGTGGTGTGTGCAAAAGAAAGATAGAGGAAGAAGGATGCCTTTTACAACAGGCAAGTCTGTTTTGCTGGTTGCCACCTCCTTGTAACCCTGCAAAAACCACCCCCGGGTTTTTATTATATTTATTTATGCGTGCTCATGACAAGTGCATCCTTTGTTATCACTGTGAATTATGTTTTACTTAGTGCTAAACACAGTCTTTGTCGGTCAGGTTCAAGTTTGGACCTGCTTGATTTTCAGGTTTTCTGACTAGAAATTCCCTGCACAGTAACCACAGCACACCATCTGAGAAGCCTTTTTTGTTGCACAGTGAATGCATTCCATTCCTGTGAATCTGTGGTTTCATGTGCCGCTTTTAAGAAAAGACTCAGAAGTTTGCTCAGTCGACATCGAAGGAGGTGAGGAGCAATTCCACTCCTTTCAGGCAAGAGCCAGGCAAGCACCTTATCGTTTAATTTGTAAGAGTGATGACGGAAGCACAGATAGCCAGACTCAGATGTGGGATTGGACCTCTGGCTTCATTTGTTAGTGGTCCGCTGTGGGCAATCTGATGTCCAGCAAACACAGGAAGGGACTGTAGCCAACAGACAGTACAAGGCCAAGACCTCATCGGTCTTCCTTCCTGCGTCACCTTGGCCACAGTTGACAGCTCACTCCACCCACTTCATCCCCACCATTAACTTAAGAATTTGTCTACGGTACAGCTTTTTTACCACACTTTCTTGTAGCTTCTTTTGAGCAGATAACATTTTTCCTGAGGCTGTAATTGTTAGAGCTTAGATGAAGTCATCGCACAGACCCATCAGCTGACTGAACATGAAGCCGACTTCCCTGCTGTTGAGGTTTGATTGTTAAGTTCCACAGAAGTTCTCAGCTGTTCCGTTGTGTTATCACCTAACACAAAACAGGAACCTGAGTGTGTGTGTGTGTGGGGGTGGGGGAGGAGTGGAGCAAGGGGGAAGATGTCTGTGCGTGTGTAGTTTCTGTATGAACTGCTTTTAACTCTAAAGCGATGCACCCTCCTTTCTTGGCTAACTCACCTGTCATAAATGCCATCATGTCTCTCCTATCTTGCACACTATGGTCTTTCAGACATACTCATGCTGTGTGTGTGTGTGTGTGTGTGTGTGTGTTTTTGTGTGTGTGTGTTTTCCTTTCTGTGTAATACTCTGTTTGATTTACATATGCATGCAGCTCAGAAATGTCGTCTCATACTATGTCCTGTCTGCTGGAAGAACCTTATATCAAAATCTCAGAGTGGGATCTCGCTGTAGTGCAACACAGACACAGTGTAGTATCTGCAGTGAGGACTGGGATGTGATCATAGCTGCTGTATAAGGGGAAATTACACTGAGCCTCAGGTTGTTGCTATTGATCTGGCAAAGAAGACAGCTGCTTAAATGAGAGATACTGGTTTAGGACAGTAGTGCTGTCCTATAATAACGGCTCCACCATCTGTGTGCAACCCTGGAGTTTAGTCACTGAAACCATTCAACAAGTTTGTCAGAGCTTTAAAGCATTGTTGAATATTTGGACGTTTCTTTGATCTTGCCAACAGGTGGACCTCCATACTCTGAAAGTCCTTACAGGCATCGCCACGCAGGGTGCCATTTCAAAGGAAACACAAAAAGCCTATTATGTTACCACCTTCAAGCTGGAGGTCAGCACCAATGGGGAGGACTGGATGGTCTACAGGCATGGCAAGAATCACAAGGTAGGCTGAGAATTGTGCGCAGACACACCCCTAAAAAATAATCTGGATGCTGTTAGGAGACAAACATTCAGGAAAAATACACAAGATGGAATATATACACCACATGAGCTGACCACAACCACAAACTTAGCTGTTGACTACAATTACAATCTTTCCACCATCCTTCACTTGGCTTCAATTAGGGCTTTACAACCAAGCCAGATTCAACAAATCGCTCCAAGTGATACTTTACATCGCCGACTTCAGCTACATTTTGGACCTGCTTTTCTCATCCCATCTGGTTTCTGTTATGAATCGGTCAGAGTTCTGCCTCATGTCAACCACGCTGGGCCAGTTTTTCGGGGCTGTTTCTCCCCATTGAAGTGCGATGAATCACCAGCATGTGCTGTCGGCTGCGGTAGACGGTAGAAATGGTATCGGTGATAACAAGGCTCTTTTGAGATGGTTGCAATTAAAGTGTAGGAATGTTCACGTGGCTGCGGCTGCTTTTTCCATCATAGCTGTTCTCCTGCTGTAGTGGCTGCATATGTTTGGGCTGCGGTCTGACGTCACATCGAGCGCTGCGCTGTAAACCCTTATTGCTTCATGAAGGCTACTGCATGCGCTTACACACAGGCAAGATCCTTTACAGTGTGTGAGTGTGCAACAATTATAGAATTACACAGCTAGTCATTCTTTTTCTATCCAGTCAATTGTGCTGTAAGACAAAGAGACAAGCTGATACAACAAAAATCCAACACACAGACAAGGGTAATGATGATTTTTTAGGGTTAGTTATTCATGTCACAATCTGTAATCCCTCTTGATTCCCCCATTACCCTGGAAAGCTCCAAGCTCATTGCCCCAGGAGAGCGCAGACTCTGTGTGTGTGTGTGTGGGGGTGTGTGTGTTTGTAATATCTGACGAGGAGAGGTTTAAATAAATCAGCAGCAACTTCTACTAGCATATCCCTTCCCTTGTCCTTCATGTTCACTCACATATGCACTGGCCAGACCAACTGGTGTGGGCCCCCCCCACCCTCCCCGTGGGTGAGACAGTCTGCACTGTAATCTGGTGCAGCTCAGACTCATCAGTCCTTCATTTGATCTGCTACTGTACATCAATCACTGAAGAGTGCTGAAAAACAGAGGAATGTAGCGGTGGTTATTTATCTGATTTATGGTGTCAGCATCTCGCAGCCCAACGTCTGTCCGTCTCAGCTGACACACAGCTGGTCAGCGTCAGCTCCACCATCCCGACTGTTCACTTCCAGGGTGTGACTGAGAGTGTGTGTCATAAATAACCCAACGAGCAATGACAGGGAAGAGCTTTGTTGATCGTTTAGTGGGTGTAAAATTTTTAAGAACGTCTTACCTTTGATTAGATTTGGCTTTCATTGTACTTTTTTATTTAATCTCTGAATGTGAAGGTGTTAAAGAAATTCCTGTCTATCTACACCTTTACTTTCGTCACACCTTTTCTCATTTGCTTCTTCCACTTTTTCACATTCCATGTGACCAACCTGTACATGCCTGGTAAAATCATCACGTGATGAAAATCGATGCTGCAGATGGTGCCTTTGTTTGTTGGTGTGCATTATTATTATTATTATTATTATTATTATTATTATGGGTGTGGTAAGAACAACATGCTGCATTTGCATGTTTTTGTGTGCTTAACACAGCTTTCTGTAGGTTGACATTTGATTCAGATCAATAAGATGTGTTTCTAATGCTTTAAAAGAGGTGATGAACGAAATAACCTGCAGTCTTTTGCTCTTATTTTTATCTTATTTTAATTCATTTTTGTTTTCTTTTCCACTGCATCCCTGTTCCTGTCTGTAGTTTTGTATCTGCGCTGTCAGTTTTTGTATCTGCGCTTGAATAATCCAGTCATGTCAGATCATTTGACTCTTGTAGGTTCAGTTCTCACACAAACCGATGAAGGCATTTTGAAAACACGATTAGAATTTTGGCTGTTTTACAATTAAAAATCACCCGTCGGCGGTGGTTATAGAGGTTGCTTGCGTAACAAGAGAAAAGCATAATTTTCCGAGACCCCAGGTCTCCTGTTGAGAAACGATGTCTTAGTTTGAAGCTTTGTCAAGAAGGGGCAGAGACCTTTCATTGGTAAAGGTACATCTAAAATCTCTATGTGGTACAAATGTCATTACACAGCCCTGCTGAATTGCTGCGGGCAGAGTTGTCCGAGGCCATTACAACGCTGGACCTCGGCCAGCTCCAAAGCCTCCTATTCCCACCTTAATCTGTGGGAGGGAGGATGGATGGAAAGACATAGAGACAGAGAGAAAGAGAGAGGGAAAGAGAGACATGGAGGAGGAGAGACGTGGGTGGAATTTGAGTGCGGGAGAGGGATCGTGATGAGAGGAAAGTTTTGGAAAAGTAGGAAAAAAAATAATAGCTTTGCAAGAGTGAAAGAAAACACAAGCAAAAGGTCAACCAGTCAAGCATTAAAGTGATAGAAGAGAAAGTAAGCTGTGCAGAAGGATGGAGGAACCGAAAAAGCACGGCTCATAGGAAGGAGACTTTGAAGGAAGGAGGGAGTAGTGATGGAGAGACAAGTGTTCGCTGGGGAAACGGTGTGAAGGGAAAAAAGGGGGGACGGATGAATGGATTGGGGCTCGGAGGAGAGGAAGAATAATGAGAATAACAGACCAGGGTGTTGACCGCCAGTCCCTGTGGATGGATCAGAGGTCCGAGAAAACATAGCCTGGAAGAGCGAGAGGGAAATAGTATAAAAGGATGGAGAAAAATGATGAGGGTGGGGTGAGGCCTGGGGGGGTTCAAGCCAAGAGGCAGAAAAGAGATTGTGACAAATGAAAAAAAAAATCTGGGAGAAAAAGACGGGACTAATGGGGTTAATACAAGATAGAGCGTCGTGAGTCATTTGGTCTGTGAGATATGTGAAGACTGCTGTCAGACAGCCCCCACCCCTCCCTCATCGTGTTCGTGTGTGTGTGTATGCGCGCGCGTAGATGCGTGTGTGTACTTGACTAATTTATGACTTTGTCCACACACAGGATGGACCTTTAAATAATTCAGGGTTTCTTCAACGGTATGCTCCTGCTGAGTGTCTGTGCTCTTTTCTTTCACATGTTCCCGAAACATGAATAAATTCATTTTGGTCTACACGCTAACCCTGGTCAATGGCCCTTGGCACACAAAATCTGAAGCAAAGTGAAGAGAAATCAGAGCCTGCCTGTTAAGTTCAACTGAAATCATGAAGATTTCACCTGTTTGGGGCTTGTTCTGAATGTTATCTTACGATATTAGCAACATCCTTGGCAGCTTCATTACTTATTCATGTGTTTTTGGCTTTGACATTACTGACTGCAGTGTACACGATCATTCAATTTTCTGTTATTTATACATAATCACGTAAATCTAAGACATTTATTGTGCAGAAAAGCACTAAATTTTGGAACCTAAGACCGACAGATATTGATTCGGAATGTTATTTTGGGTTGTTTTGTTAAAGATAATCCCTTTGTGTGGTGCTGAACTTTGACTCCGACCCTCAATGGTGTTAAATACAGTCATTTATCATGAAAAAAAAAACAAACAGAGTAGTGGTTTTAAAGCCTAAATGTTTTGCAGACCAGAAGAAAAGTTGTAGCTGTGTTTGGTGACCCTGAGCAAAGCAGAAAAACTAACTGTGCCCCCTGAACACCATATAAAGTATGCAATCAGTAATCTACACACACATAAGTGTGTGTTCAGGTTCTCCCAACTGTGCGATGCATTTTTCACTGTTCTCTGCATCAGGGGAAATCAGAAAACACCCCCTAGCCCTAAACTCCACAGAGTCCAACTTGTAATTACAGTCAGACGTAATCTCATTTAATGTTTGGGGGCCTTTTGGCTTTTTTCCATCATTTAGCCACAGTTTCCGGTGTTAAGACCATTAGAAGTTCATGAGTTCACCGGCTCTGACTTTGTATCAACCATCTCATGGGTCAGAGGTTCAGTTCTCAGGAGAACTGTTGCTGTTCCCTGCGACTCAGAAACCTCTTTCATCCATATCATGTCAACGCTGACGGGGTGCCGCGTTCAATCGATAGAGAACACACACGCAAGCTCACACGCACACACATACACATACGCACACACAATAAACAAAGCACAGCAAATGAACATCTATAAATGAGTACCCAAGCAAGTAATTGCAAGCCTTCGGCTCAGTTGAATGAGTTGGTCTCTCTTTCTTTTCAGGACTGATGCAACAGAACATTATTGGACAAACTGGGGGGAGGAAACCGACTTTGCGGGCCTCTAATGAAACCGATTTTTCAGACTGGCTTTGCTTAATTTTCGAGCAGAAAATCGTCCTGTGGTGGAGGAGAGCGATAGCAGCAAATAGACGCTCTTTAAGAAAGACAGAAGGGCTGAGACAAGAAGGGAGGAGAGGGAAGGAGTCGTGTGGAGAGCCCGGCAGAGATGTCAGTCACCCAGAGAGAGACATGACACCCTGTCAGATGAATAGAGATATAAAGTCGTGGTGTCAAGAGACAGAAGAAAGAGACCGCTTCTGGCCACGTGTGCGTGTGCGTTCAGTTCCATTTCATGTGCTTCTGTGTGTGTTGTCAGAAGTGACTCTGTGTGTGTATGTGCATGTGTGGAGACACTGTTTGGCTGGTATTGTGCGAGCGTGTGTGTGATAGAGACAGTTAAATCTAAAAAGAGTGAGTTTCTGAATATAATCTCTTCCTGGGTGTCAAGAGACTGTTCCTTTGCTTCTGTGCACCAAGAAGGAAAGATTACATTTTTTTGTGCATGTGTGTGTTTGTGTGGTAAAGTCAAGAAGATGTGAGAGGAGGAAGCTCTCTCTGCGCTTTGATTTACTGCACCCTGCCCATTCCCTCTGCTTGGATATGGGAGCGTGTTACCAAACCTTCGCATTTTCTCTTCTCTTACGAAAAGAGATTAGTATATTTTAGAGCATATTTACAAATGTGCATGCAGCTGTAGAAAACAATATGTACATTATAGTTTATTCAATTTTAAATCAAAGAAACTAGTCTCACTATGTCTGCAAAAAATACGGTAAACATGTCAACTCACTTTTAGCTGTTTTCAACTGTCTACTCAACACACACATTGTCTGGAATCGATAGATCAATACCGTTTTGAACCAGCGTTGTTTATTAGAAAGGTTTTTTCACATTAGACTACATGCCTTCTGACGTTAGACTGATATTGATATTTAGTCTAGCTAAGCAAAAGTTGCCAGAACCAAGAAATTACCACCCATTTTTTGGTCATTTGTTGGAACCAATGATGAAGAAGCGTCATTACTTTATGAGTTTGCTCTGATCGGTCTCACAGCACTTGTTCAAGCTTCTACATTATGCAAAAGAGATCACTGCACTCAGATAAAACTCCTTTTTCACATTTTTCTCCGCAGGTTTTCCATGCTAATGCAGATGCCACAGAGGTGGTCCTCAATCGCATCCCTCAGCCTGTCCTGGCCCGCTTTGTCAGGATCCGACCTCAGGCGTGGAAGAACGGCATCGCGTTGAGGTTCGAACTTTACGGCTGTCAGATAACAGGTGAGAAAAATGCAAAATTTTCTTAGAAAATACTAGTAGTATGTGATGATTACTGAACACTGTAGTTGTAGCAGCAGTTATAACACTTTACAGGCATAGTTTATGCAAATGTGGTATTTTTCTTATTTCGTCAGTGTGAACCTGGTGATAAATAATTCATTCATTTGTTTAACCACCCTTTGACCACTTATCCATGCTGCGGTTCCTCTCAACTGTTTCTCCTTTACACAAGCACCGCACCCTTGCACTTTCATGTACACTAAAGTGTACACACATGCACACACAAACACTCAAAGGAGCTCACTCCTAATAGAATAATACTACCGTGCGACGTGTGGGAGATAGCATCAGAGAGCACGGGGCTCTCAGCTTTCATCTGCAGCCCTGCAAACAAACACGATTTCATCCAGCATAATCAGCTCAATGCTATAAATAGATAAAAACTTAATTAGAGCGTCTGTGCGTCCGTCTGTGTGTTTCAGAAACCGTGAGAGTTTCAATCCATTTGCCTGCGCCTGTGTGCATGTTCCACAGTATCGTTATTAGGTTAGGACCTCTCTCTGCTGCCACAGTGGCCATCGAGTGGCCCAGCATGCTCTTATCTGAGAGGGCTATTTTAGCACCCACACAAATCACGACACAAAAACAATATAATACGTGTGCATGTGTGTATTTGACTGAAAGATCGAGACAGGAGAGGCATATACTTGAAATCTTTTACTATGTCCTTTAAATGCTCCCCTTTTTCTTTCCTTACAAGATATCGCACTACTTTTATCAACCAACGTTCTACAATGATATAAAGTTCTTATTTTGGGTCTTGACCAGCTACTGGGGCCAATATCTGCAATTTTCTGCAGTCCTTATTCGCAAAACTCTGATCCTTCCAATCACGTGCCAGGCTTTTCTTGACACTGATGAGGGAAAACACACCTGATTTTCAGCGCAAATCTTATCGACAAACGTACCCAATAATGGTGTCATTTCATTTCTTTCCCTGCGCATAGACAAGAGTGCATCCGAACACACCACTAGGAGGAAGGTGATCATGCCCAACACAGGCCCATAAAAGCAGACATAAAGCAGTCAGCCAGTGACATGTTATTAACTTAAATCACACTTTTATGTCTCTCCGATTCTTTGCGACTCCTCCATCTCGTGTTGCTCTGTTTTTGCTTCCCATCTGTCCTTCTATTGCCTTCACTGACAGCCCATGCTCCCTCTTTTCCTCTCAGCATCTCTCATTTTCTTTCATCCCCTCCCTTAAATCTACCCTGTCTGTTTATCTCCTTGAATCTTTTCTTCCTTTTTTTCTAATCTTGTTTTTTTTTTTTTTACCCCTGCAGCATCTATCAATCACTTATTTTTCTGCACCTTTATCTACATGTTTTTTCACAATGAGCTTGTGTGTCTGTGTGTGTGCGGTAGACACTAGGACTGCACAAGGAAGCCTGACTACTCACATTGTGGTTTTTAGTGTATATTTCACATTGTGTGTGCCTCATATCGGCGCTTTAAGCACTTTCATGCTTTAGCACAACGATGTATTTCGGTTGTTGTGATCTCCAGAGATGATATTTTCATCACCTCCCACCGCACCTGCTTGAAAAATCTAGAAATCCAGGCAGCACAGAATAAATAATACAATAATGAAATTCCCTTGTGGCTAATCAGCTTCTGTGCCTCCTGAGGAGCTTGAGGGAGCTCCTCTCGCAAGGCTGAGCCCTTGTTGTTGTTTATTGTGGATTTATTATTTAGCGTAGAGAGGCGCGGTTGCAAACGTCACGCCATTAAACATTCATCCCCGTGTGGACCTGAAGAATGTCACCATCAATCACCGTCACCCTTCACTGTCAGGCCGCGCCCGTTCTCTTCCCATCCGCCTCCATCTCACCCTCTTATTCAATGGCTTTCTCTTTGACCTTTTGTCTATCTCCTCATCTCCCTATCATCTGTTAACTGCTGCTTTCACCCACCTCTACCTCCTCTATGTTCTTTCTTCTCCCCAGCTGTTGACCTTTTCTACATTTTTTTATAGAAGCAGCATTCTGACACTTGTACATTTGTCATTATAATCGCCAGCATCCAAAAGCTTGAAGAAGCTTGTGCTATACTGTACCTCATAATTCTGTTAAATTCCAATCAGTCCTAAACATTTCTTAACAAAATCTGGCTTCCAGCAGTAATTTAATTTACCCATTTTATTCAAACAGCCTCATCTGTCACAGGAAACACTTTTATTTTCTAAAGAGTCTTACATAGCAGTAATAGGATAATCAGAAGGACGATATAATAACAGAGATCCATAGAGAATCTAAAATAAGGAAGCCTTGGGAAGAGTATTACAAAAACTATATGTTCTTGTTGTAATATAATTGTAATGTATGGCTGGAATTTGAATTTGAAAAAAAGGAGAAGTCATGATATCTCCCTCTCTCGTTGTTTTGTTCAGACGCACCCTGCTCAGAGCTGCAGGGCATGTTGTCCGGGTTACTGCCCGACTCTCAGATCTCCGCGTCGTCCATGAGGGACATCCACGGCAACATGGGCGCAGCCAGGCTGGTGGCCAGTCGGTCCGGCTGGTTTCCTAACCCAACACAGCCCGTGGCTGGAGAAGAGTGGCTCCAGGTACCTGCCTGCTTCTGTGTGACCTGCAGATAGAAATTGAGGCAACTGAAGCTGCACAGAAAAAGCGCGTCCTTTAGCTAAATTTGTTCTGCATTGCTACAACAGTATCGATCATGTTTAGGCCATCAGAACTACTTTGATAGACAGAGAGCCTGAAAATGGATTGTTTTCTGCTAGCGATAACGCTTATGTTCCACTGCGTTGCAGGTTGACCTGGGTGTACCGAAGATGGTGCGTGGCATCATTACCCAGGGTGCAAGAGGGCTGGAGGGCAGCTCTAGCGCTGAGAACAGAGCATTTGTCAGGAAGTACAAACTGGCTCACAGCTTGAACGGCAAAGATTGGACTTACATCACTGACAGCAAGACCAGCTTTGCTAAGGTGAAGATGGCGAAAACCCACTTTTTATCCTGCTCAGGCCCATGTCTCTCTTCATTTCCCCCAGTCTGGACATTTCCATGAAAAAACACACCATTTAATTTACAGCCTAAGCCACCGTAATAATTCCGCTTTATCACCTCGCGCCTCATTCTTCATGCTGCTGTCTTTCTACTCTTTCACTCTCCATTTTTCTCTGTTCACTTATCCTCTATTTGTCTCTCGTGGGTGCTAATTAAAAAATGTCTTTCCTGCTTCGCCACTCTGTGCTGCTGGCAGAAGAAGACACAATGAGTCCGGGCACTTTAAACTCTCCTCTCCTCTCCTGATGCACAGTCTTAAAACACTTTCACCGAACCGCAGAGTGTCGACTTCTGTTGTAATGGAAAATCCTGTTCGCTCCTGTTTGCCTTTTCTTTTCTTTTTTAAAACAAATACCCTGAATTATACCTTAGACCTAATGAAACTAATATTTGACAGTGCCACAGAATTGGAGTGCTTGTGATCATATTTATCTTGTAATACCTGAGTTGGCAAAGAAATTGTGTTTTGTTGTTATTTTTGATGACAAATGCATAGTATCGTAATGCATCGTAAGATGCATAGAAACCATTACAATGAGCTGTTTTACAATACTTTGGAGATTCTACTTTGTTCTCATTTGTACACAAAAATGTATTGAATTTGCTGACTGCTTTCAGATATTTGAAGGAAACAGTCATTACGATACTCCAGAGGTGAGGAGGTTCGAGGAGCTGGTGGCCCAGTACATCCGAGTATTCCCAGAAAGGTGGTCTCCCGCTGGCATCGGCATGAGGGTGGAGGTCCTCGGCTGTGAGCTGCCAGGTAAGAAGACAGGCTTCATCATGGAGAATGGTGTGAGATGGTGTGTGTGTGTGTGTGTGTGTGTGTGTGTGTACTTAAGTGCATTGAGCGTGGTGGTTAATCATGCTGTAGTATGTCTGGGCAGGGATTAACATGTCTAGGTCATGGGACTTTTACTAATAGTGGCCAGCTGTGTGGTTGGACTCTATTGTTCTCACTTATTATTATTCTCACAACATGTTGCTTCAAATTGGTCTGAATTGCAGCATTTTTTTGTATATTAGATTTAACTCATGAGGCTGCTGTTTGGTAAACACACTGTGTTAAAAAAAATGTAAAGATGGAACTGTGGTAATGTAAATCACTCCGTGGCTTATCGCTGGATTTCTTGACGAAGAGGAGTTTTTTTTCTGCTATGGTCAAACTCATATCTTCATAATTTATTTATTCCTCTTTCCATCAAATCTGGCCTGAGCCAGGTTCTGACATGCGAGAGACGAAGACAGTAACAGGAAATGACATGTACCTGTACCCAGAGGAAGCACGTGTTGCTGCTCTAAAATTCTTTATGTTTGTGTGTGTGAGTGTGTAGAAGAGGGACAGAGAGAGACATAGGAAAGAGTAGTTCAAAGTTAGCCATACATTTGAAATGTGCCAGTGTTAGCCAGGAAATTAGCGATGGTCTGGCTGATCACGGCCATAATACAATCACAGACCTGTATCCGTAGGCAGGTCTCGTTAGGTGATCATACTAAACACTCAGAGGTCTTTTTCTTGGAAAAAACAGAGGCAACTACTGGTTAACCAGTTTCAGCACCTGCACATGTCTTTTTTTGGATAACTGTGCAATTGTGTTTACTCATTGCGCATTATTGCACCTCCTGGGCTCATGCACATTCTATTAGCAGCCATCATCTCTGTGATTCACCTCTTGGCTATACCAGGCTGTTCCCGCCACCGTCTGCTGGTCCGGCTGTTTGTGACTGCTGCCAGATGTTTGCCCCCTGGTTGTAATCTGTGCATTAGATGGGATGAGGGTTTATTCCCACTTTGCGTGAATACAACGACAGCAGCGGCTGTGACACCACACACTGCTTAAGGCCAGTTTTTGTCCTTTTTTGGCTGGTAAATGTCTCCGTGCTGAGTGATGTCAGAATAATGACCAAAAAAGTCCAAAACTCCTGAGGTGTGTAAACAGTTATTAGTTCTAGAGCTCCAGAGCCACCACAGCGGTCGGCCTGTGCTACCCCGGCCACCCCTCTAGCACCACCCCTGGTTGAAATGAGAAGTGCAGCAACTTCAGCCACACTGACCTCAGCTGTTTATACATCAGAAATTCTGACGCATCTTCTATTTAGAGTGTCATACCTGTATATGAAGTAAAGCTGCAGATTTGTTCCTGTTTTAAACAACTTCTCAGAATCATTCTGCTGCACCCTCGTGTCTGCCCAGGCAGTCAATTGGAGGCCTGTGCGATGTCCAATCGCTCACATGAAGAGAAATGCAACGGTTAGCTGTCTGAACGTAGAACTTCCACCGGAGTTGGCAGTGAATCCGTTGGTGTTTTTGCTGGCGAAACTCCCTCAGAAATTCAGAGCTGGAACTGGGCTGGGAAGCTGTGTCCAGATCTTGATGTGGTTTTTAGACCTGGATCAGGTTTTGCCATCCGATAGCTGACCGCAAAATTGCAATGATCTTATAACACCATCGGGTATGCGCGCAGCAGAGGGAATGGAAAGTTATTTTACGGAGGGAGCTAAAGTGTGGAGGTGTCTGTGGCTTCTGCAGCACCCATAGTGCCTCCGACTCCCCCCAAGTCACAATTATTTAGCCACACTCGTCTCCTGCCAAGGCTCCTGTAACTGCCCCTTATACCTTATTGCGTAATTACTGTCTCCGCCCACTAGCAGTAAATGTCCCAAAGCCAAACTGGGATCAGATTGGACAGGATTTCCAAACACATACAGTAAATGGGAGCCGCCTTCTCTCCTGGAAAGATAACAGAATTTTACCAGACGTCAAAACTATGTTTTAGAGCGTTTAGGCAAAACTGTGGAAAAACCGGACGGAGATAAAATCACTCGATGTCACCGTTCCTGACTCGGCCGTGTGTTCCAGCAAACACAGCAGGCTGCCAGCAGGACCGTGTTCCAGTGTAAAATGCCTGCAAGTGCAGCTCGAGGCTGCAGCAGCCGGGCTGCGCTCGCCACAGCAGGACAGCGATGTTTATCTAACTTCTTGTCCTTCTAGATACCTCACACATGGCAGCACTTATCGTGGACCGAGGCCGAATATGTGTTTACGTACAAAAGGCAGTGCTTTTACAGCGTCAATATTTGTGTGGCTTACCACCCCTATCTGTTCTACCATCCATCCATACCATCCATCCATCCATCCATCCATCCATCCATCCATTCACAGTAAAAGCATTTTTGAACAATGTGCAACAACACAGGCTTATTTAGACAAACATTTAAAATGATTCCTGTTTGATTTCCTTTAGCTTTTAGGATTTTGATACACTAAAACACATGTTGCAATGAATTAAATCAGATTTTTTCTTTTCCATTCCTTTCTTCTTTGGCTAAATTTAGCCTTTATGACCATATGCACATAAGTCTGTGTATACCATCTGCTGTTAAACTAGTAGATAATATAAAATGTGAGGCCTGTGTGCAGGACAAGGTGATTCTCTGCTGATTATGCCTTTTCTTTAATTTACCTAATTGCTATTAGAGAATTAACACAACATCATTAAGGGATTCAGTTACACTTTTGAGCACCTGTGCCCATTATATACAGCCTTTTAACCATTGGTGACTTTTTAACTGTAGTCACATACTTGTGTTTTGTTTTGTTTTGTTTTGTTTTTCACGACAATGCATATTACAGAAGGTCCCATTCTCCATCCACCTCTCACTAAAATTAAGACTTTTGAGCAGCACTTACCATAAAAGAAGCAGTTCTTGCTGCTCGCTGTCCATTGGTCTAATTAGGCCTTTAGTCTTAAAAGAGTTTCCTGCTGTAAAGATCTAATTTTCCCACCCACTCATATGCAAGAGGGAGCAATAATTAGTCTTGCACTCAGCCCTACATGCAAACCAGCACTTTTAGTTTTTAAGCACCAGTACTGTTTCCTGATTGGCCCTTTAGATCAATGTCAGGCTTTTATTCATTTTATTCTTTGCCATTGCATCTTGTTTAAGGTCACATGCTAGCATAGCTAACTGTCTTATGAGCAGTACAGTAGGCGCTATAAATGGACTGAAGCCTGCACTGTGGTGGTGTGGTTAAATGCCTCAGTTTTGTGTCTAACTCGAGCTGCAAAACATTAGCACCCAGATGGAGACCGATTTTGACTCACTAACGCGGGCTATCGCTACATAAGTGGATGGAGGTGATTAGTTCTCAACCCAGGCACAAAAATCTGCATCCCACCTGTTCAAGTATATTAGCTTTGCCTAAAGACATGTTAGTTTATTCCTAATAGGCCAAACTGTATACATATACAATAGATTCTGTCATTTATGCTGCCCAATATAGTGCTGCTGTGAGGCATCAAGTTCCCACTAACATAGTATTTCTATTTAAAAGTATCTTTTAAAATGATAATAATCCCCAGAATTGCCCATTAGTCATTGGCCATCATGGATTTACTTGTAGTCATTACCTCTCAGTAGAAATTGCCTGTTATAATCACAGCGACACACATGGAGTCACCATGTCAACCATCATTTGAGCGGCGATGACATTTTTCTTTCGTCTGCCAGCTCGTGCACAAGCCCCTGCAGAGACACACACATGCACATAAAATGCCAGTCGTCATTATTTAGGTTGACAGAGGCAGATTTATAGCCATAGCTCTTTCCATAATTGAACAGTTTTTGTCTCAGTTTCTGCCTCACTCTGCTCAGTCAGCAGCTTCACAATGAGCCAGGATGCCAAAACGTGTGTGTGTGTGTGTGTGTGTGTGTGTGTGTGTGTGTGTGTGTGTGTGTGTGTGTGTGTGTGAGTGACTTAATCCAATGTCTTTTGAAGGCCGTGATGTGTGTCTGAAGAGTTCTAAAGAGATGCTGTCTTACCTTCGTGATGACTTACACAAGCAGAATATTCTGAAAAAAAAAAAATCCTCCTCATTATTTTCCTTTCTGAGTAAACACAAGTGTGCACAGAAGCATATTTGGGACATATACAATTTTTAAAAAAAAGGTTGCTGCAATTTCCAACTTTAAAACTTACATTTATTATCACTGTGAACTGAAATATCAAGTTTAGAAGTGTTATTCTCACAAATCATTTTGTCTTGTTTTGTCTCATAATATATTATTCCCGCTCTCCTTACCTTCACACGTGCATGCTCATTTACACACGTTAATTACTGAATTTTAAGGAGAAATGAGTGGCAAAGAAAATAAGGACAGTCAGAAGAAGAAATGATGATAGGTGTAGTGGAGATGAAGGTGGAAACCATGCCAACAAAACCTGTGTTAGTAATTAAGAAAATGGTGATGAGTTGAGGTGGGGGGGGGGGGAGTTCCCCTTTCAGTCTTCTCATTCCGTCATCATCCATCTCCATGTGTCCCCGTCTCTCTTTCCCACTCTCCCACCTCCATTTCTTCCTCTTCCACCTCTGTTTGGGCCACTAATTACAGCAGTAAAGGGCACCAAATTAAAACAGCTTAATGTCAGCAGCTGGGAGCTACTTATCCAGCGTTAATATTTAATTCTCTCTCTCTCTGTCTGTGTGTGTGTGTGTGTCAGGGGTGCACATAATACTTATTTATTTTTATAATTATTTTACTTATTTTTATTTAACAGCTCAGTGAACTTGTGCACACACACACACACGATGGTAATAAAGATGGCGGGCATTCTACAGATCTCAAGTCTGTTAGCAAAATCGCCCTGAGGTGAAGAGTTCACACTAAATAAGACACTCAAGCACAGAAATTGAGTCATGGAAACATCTAGAACAACCAAACAAGCAGTAAATCTACAATGTTCTCGAATTTACCGCGTCTGTGGTTGCGAGGGACTGAACGGGCAGCAGGCAGAGCTGCAGCTCAGCGAGGAGCGCTCTGAGAGAAAGCCCCGGATCATTGGAAAAAAGAGGGAAAAGTAGAGACAAACCTAACAAGTGAAAAAGATCTGCTGGCAGATGAACACCAACAGCAAAACGCTCCAGCGAGAGATGACAGGGAGCAGAAGAGTTATGGTAAAGAAAATTGCAGTTGTGGTGAAACAAAGACAACAACGCGTAGGGTTTCACTTTTGAGAAGCAGGATTCGTTTTGTGTGTTTGTTTAGTGTCGGGAAAGCTTTTTCTTTGAGTTTGCAAGGCAGAACTCGAAAACTGATCAGAATGATTGTGACAACCGACAGCTTGGCGATTGAAAGAGGGAAGGGGCTTTCGCAGGATAAATGATGGATGAAGGTAGGGAGAGGAAAAAAATTCAAGCCACATAATGAATGACAGAAAATAAGAGAAACAGACGTCATTTCCAAGTATAGTTTGGCAAGTGGTTTGCGGTTTTAGTCTCCAGTGGCTTGCACAAGCCAGCCAATCTTTAGCTCCTTTTTGTCAATTTTTAGCATGTGTGATTTGATAAAAAATGAAGGCGATTTAACGAGTCTTAAACAGTAGAAAGTAGTTATAAAGACCAGAAGGTCTCGGGGTTGCACTGACATTCTGTACCCTGCCCGTGTGTGTGAGCCTCTGCTTGATCTATCATACGCTGCCTGGTTTCATGCTGCTTTGCGCCAAGGTCAGTTTGAGTGCCGCATCTATCATCGTTGTATTGCAGGTGTGGGCGCATGTGTGTGCGCGCTAACCTGTGGCGGGTAATTTGGGCTTTGCGTGCCACATTCCTTTGCTGGGCTGCCAGCTCTGTGCCTTTTTTTTTTGACCAGGAAAGCAAAAGTTCCTTTATGAGGTTACATGCAAAATGAGGCACTCATTTTATGTGATCTGCAGTATCTAATGGTGGCCAGTAGAGGGGGGTAAGTTGCGTTTTGCGCTTACTTCCTCTGACAAGCCAGTGGACTTTAGGAACCCTATTCGTGACGATCTTAATCACTGACTTACATTCATAACGTGTTGCAACAAAGGTTTTAAATGCCCTCTGGTGGTAGGTTTCAGAGCTCCTCCGACATATCCATCAACCTCTTTCTGCTTGTCTCTTTTCTAATATTAGTTTTTTTTGTTCCTGTTGGCAGAAACCACAACTGTGCCCGACACCGTGACCCCCACCATGCCCCGAGAGGAACACACCACCCCTGCAATGAGATCTGGTACGGGCACACTCGTGTATTTCGAGCTCTCTCTATGTCACTCACACACCCATGTACAAACACACACATGCTTTTAAGGTCAAACTCATGATGTCATTGGGCCCACATGGGCTTCTGCACTTTGAAGTCCGTTGGCTTCAAGAGTCCCACAGGAAGCTCTGTTTGACTGAAAAAAGGCCATCACAGCTTGAGAATCTCTCTCTCTCTCTCTCATTCTCTCTCTTTCTCTCTGTGAGAATATGATTTCACAGCTTTAGATGAACGACTCTCGGGATAGTAGCTGTAGTGGAACATCAATGAGGACGTAGTCTCACTATCACAAACACAAATGCAGTATTTACTCTCCTCGATCTAATATATTCCCTTATCTTTTTCCATGGACCTGTCCTTCTCTCTTCTCTCCCTTTCTCCTTTATTATCCTCTCTTTTTTGCTTATTTAAAAATATATATATATTTTTCACTTTGTTTAATCCTTCCAATTTCTTCATCTGTGTAGTTTAGTGTCCTTGCTCATAATCCTCTGTTTAATCTTTGCTTGAATATTTTTATTTAACATGATTTACTGGGATGTGTAATTACATAAGAGCCACTGCCAGAAAACACCACGGGACTCTCTCTGGTGGCATTAAGGCTGATTAAACACTGTAAAACCCAGTTAAATGTTTGAATTTGACGCGGCTAAAAAGGCAATAAGACGACTTAAATCAGGGTCTGCGTGTTTCCTCCCGCAGCCACCACGCCGTCGCTGACAGCCGTGTGTGACTTTGAGCAGAGCTTGTGCGGCTGGTCAGCTGATCCCCTGTCGGGCGTGAGCTGGTCGCTGCACACAGCCAGCAGCGGTTCGACGGGACACGGAACACACGGTACAAGGCAGGACCTGGCGCTAGGATACAGACAGTGAGTACAGTGCTATTCAGAACAGGATGATGACTGTTTCAACACCACCCCGACTGCTACACACACACATCATAGACACCTACACCCCCCCCCACTGTACACACACATAGACACCCATACACACACTGCAGTTAAGCACCTGTAACTTATCGTTCTCACTGCAGTCCACTCATGGTTTTCACAGCTCGTGCTAGCCTTAGAAAACTCAGCCACACACACATACAAGAAAACACACCCACACACACATACACGCGCGCACACACACACACACACATACAGACAACCTTGCCATCCACCAAGGTTGTCTCTGTATCTGTTAAAACCATCCACTTCATGCCTGACTGAGCATCTTCTGCAGAAACAGAACAGTGACTGTGTGTGTGTTTGTGTGTGTGTGCGTGCGCATGTTTGTGTGTGCATATGTTGCAGCGTGTGTAATCACCATAGCAGCAGCGTCCCCGTCTTCATGCACGACAGCAACGTGACGTTAAGTCGTGTTCTACAGCAACATTTGTGCGGCACCCCGTCTGTAAGCTGTCTCAATCTGCAAATCATATCCTCAAAGCTTGTCGCTGAAAAGATGTGTGAAAGAGAAAATCCGTTAGCTCGCAGCTTATAACTTCTTTGATCCCAGATAGTGCCCGACTGAAATTCTAAAGCCCGTGGAGATGCTCATAGAAGGACAACTCTTCAAAATGCTCGTCTTTGTGGCTTAAAGTTGCTGTTAATAAGAGGAGAAAATAAGATAATGAAGGCATATAAAAAAAACCTAAAAATTTATGTCCTAACATCAGTTTCCCAGCTTTTTTTGTGTGATATGCTTCACCAGGCCTCACTGAGAAGGAACCAGTCAGTCAGCAGATGTGCAAGATGACTGATCAGAGATGAACTTACACCTTTATACACAAAAATAATGAAAAAACACCCGCGTAAACAGACACAATACACACGTGTGCTTCCCCCCGGAGCCGACTCCGCATCCCTGCCTCGCCCTCCCGTAGAGACTTGTTAATTAATTCCCTCCCTTTGTACGCCTGCTAAGATCAAACGCAGGGAGACAGAAAAACACGGCAACTTTCTCTAACTGCTCCTAATGAGCAACGGTAATTTAGGCCCCATTTTTCACTGCCTCTAAGTGGAAAAACCGTTACCTCAACCCAAATCCATTATTCATTAAGTGCGATGTGCTGCAAAATCTCTTGGATATTATTTTCTTTTTGTTTTCTGTCTAAGCTGAAGGAGGGAAAACATTCTTGAAATCAGTCAGACAGACAGATGTATATACAAAAGAACTTGTCTTCTCTGTTGTCTTTTGTGTTTGGTTGATCAGTTATCTCTGATGTACTAAATTATATCAGGAAATATTAGGAGAAACTTAACACTAGGAAATTCACAAACATTTTGACACTCCTCCATCTTTTTTTATGTTGTTAAACAATATCCCAAATATTCGAAAGTTTCTCATTATTAGAAGAAGTGTGTCATCTGCATATACAGTTGATGTACAGTACATGACAGTTCAAGAGAAATATTACAGATCCTCAGAAAAACGGGTAACCAATATAAAACCATCACAACAGCAAATTACATTTGGTCTTCCTTTCTTTTTATCCTTCACACTCTGAAAAATAAGTTAATTAAATGAAAAGAGCTCGCGCTTATTTATGCACAGAAAGAGTCAGTGGATGAATCAGGTGTCAGCCGTGCTGACTAAGTAGTAAAAATGCTGAGAGCAATGAGGCAGTGGAATGATCGGGGTTGTTTAGTGGTGTGTGTGTGTGTGTGTGTGTATCCATTAGCAGTGATGATGAAATGGCAGTCTCATTTGCAGTTAAGCCTCCTACCGCAGACCAGTGGCGGTAATGCCTTTTTACTCTGAGCAACCACATCTCGTCGCATTACTACATCATATTTTGTTGGGCCTGTTTCTCAGCAAGAACTGCATCTGCTGTCATCATAAATCGTGGAAACCATTAAAACGGAATACAGTGAAAGGGTGAAAATGCTAAGAGCACAGAAGGCAAGATAAGTGGCTTTGAATTTACAGCCCTGTGGCGGGATAATGCAGCGTGTTGCTCTTCTCTGCCCAGGTTTTTCGGGAAATTACCTCCACCTCGATGCCGGCGCCCACATCCAACGTAAGCGGGCGCGACTCCTGAGCCCCGAGGTGGGCCCGGAGCAAGGACCTCTCTGTCTGGTCTTCTACTATCAGCTCCAGGGGGAGGCTCAGGGGAGCCTGAGGGTGCTGCTGAAGGACAGTGAGCAGGAGGAGACGCTGCTTTGGGCTCTGAAAGGAGAACAAGGCTCCCACTGGAGGGAAGGACGCACCATCCTGCCCCAAAGCCCCAAAGAGTACCAGGTGTCATTTCCAGAGAAATGTTGGGGTTTTTTTTAAGTACGATAATCAAACGTTTTAATACCAACCTTCATGTTTTGTCCCATCTTGTAGGTAGTGTTTGAGGGCTTTTTTGATCATCCAACCAGAGGACACATCAAAATAGACAACATCCATATGAGCAGCAATATTCAGCTGGAAGAGTGCACACGTAAGCCCACCTCAACCTTCGTTTCCACCCCACTCCGCTCTGTTCAAATTCTTCCCATTCTTCCGCGCTCTCTCTCTTTGTGTTTTTATTTTTTCCATCTGCTCTTCCATTGAGCCACAGCTGTCACCAAAACCACAGAGCGGCTCAAAATGTGCTCATGATGGAGCAACGTAGACGTCCTAATCAAGATTGTATCTTGTGTGTTTTAGCTACACAGGCCGCCTGCCCGGCAAGATTAGCTTTGGCTTTAATTACAAATTTGGTTTTTAACAGAAGCAGAAACATGAGGCAAAAGTAGATGATGTTTGGGACAGCTTCACGTTCTCTTTCCACATTTTTCCAACTTCTTTTGGATTTAAAGTCCCACCATGACGCTGTCTCATAATCAGTTTGGTCATTTGAGGCTAATACAGGGCCAGAAAATGATTGCAGGATGGCTTTCTCCGAGCTTCATCAGGTTTTAGAAACAAGCACTTGTGGCACTTTTAGGCATAGACTCCAATAGAATGGTGGGGTTCCAGCTTTTTTAGCTGAGTATCTTCACCTCTACTGCTGCAATTTTTCCTCATCTGTGTACTCACTGCTGAAACTTGTTTTTCACCGATATCTCCCTTTTACTCCATCTTAGTCATTACGACCAACAAATAAAAAAGCGGTAAATTTAAATTCTGTTTCCCACAACCCCTCTGACTTAGCTCAACCCCTGCCTCCCATTCCTCCATTTCCCGCCTCTACACTCTTTTTCTCTTAACCTTTTCAAACTAGCACAAAAGCCGCCCTGATGTTGGACAGCAGACACTGAAAGAGGACATCCAGAATGACAAAGCAATAAAAGAGAAAGAAAGCGCGATTCAGTAATGACTACGGGAGAAACACAGAGAGGGTGCATCTCCTTCCCTCCTTCAACCCTGTCAGAGTTTTGTCTCCCTCCATTTTCTCTTCATTTCGTCAAAACACCTTCCACATTCTAGAAAATGTATGAAGCTCATGAAAGTGAAAGCGTTCCATATAGGGTTCATATCATACTTATGTTTAATTCATGTAGTTTTCATATAGGTGACCTACCCAGATGAACAACCATATACCTTTAGAGCAGAAGACTCTGATTATCTAGCTACTAACACCAGCACTGGTGGTGCTCTGTCCTGGCTTCATGAACCTTGTCCGGAACAAGAGACTCTGGGCATAACCAGTAAGTTTCTTCCTGTTTTATTCATGCTTCCACATGTTTTGCTTCCTGCTTGGTGTGTACTGAACTCACAGCTCGACGGTGTTCCAGAACAATACAGCCAAAACTGCAAATAACGGCATTTTACACATACATTTCCACATCATTCTTACATTCTAAACAAAGTCAGGCTGAATATTCTGGTTGGAGGCAGCGCTGCAGCCTGATGGAATGGATCTACATGCATTGTTCCAGCATGACTCCCTGCATGCTGTGCTGATACTTGCTAATGTTTTTCATGTCTGTTCCTAAGTGAGAAAATTACCTCTTTGCCATACAGAATATCTTAACAGCAGCAGCAGCAGCAGCTCACAGAACAGAATCAGGGTGTGTTGCAGCAATGGTGGCACCATGTTGTGCAGCTCTGCGCTACCGTGGATGCAACAAGTTTTCCCTGCATGGTTGTTCTAGAGCAGTGTTTTGCTGACTTGAGGAGACGCTGAAATCCTGAGATCCCGTTGATCTGCTCAGTCTGCATCTCTTTCTGAATGTTCGATATCAGTTAGCCAGACTTACTTACTCCTGTACTTCGTCTTTATCTTATTAGGTTCTTCCTCACCTCAGTCTATGTCTGAAAAAAAGCCTCGTTTCTGCCTCTTTACATTTTCGTCTTCTGCTTTTCCCTATTTTTATGCTCTTCTCCTGTCTTTCTCTTAATTTATCACCTCTGGATGAAAAAAAAAATCTGCTGACTCCACCTGAATGCAATCCAGACTTGATGGCCATCCAAGTTCCTTTCCTCTCTATTTCTGTTCTAATGTCTCCAATAAGCCAAAGCAGAAACAGGTCAAAGGAAATTTAGACAGGTTATGCAACCAGATCTCTTGGTTTCCAAGTCTTGGTAACAGAGTCAACCATTGATAGAAGAGATGAACTGAATACTGAACTGTGCTGTTTTTACAAATAAGATTCTGGGAATCTGGGAGACGTTGTTGAATAACTTTACTGTACTTGGCAATGCATCAATATAAAGACTCGGGTATTTTGAAGACATTGTGGCAAAGTTCAAACTTGTGTGTGTGCGTGTGGGTGTGTGGGTGGGTGTTGTACGTCAGATCAAATGCATTTTTTGAATGCTGTCAGACACTTGAGCGGTTCTTGGTTGTCTTCGGTTCACTTCATTCAAAACAGACAAAATTCCAAAAATAGTCAAAGCCAGGAGTCAGACCTAAGTCCTCCGTGGCCTCTTGAAGTGTTGGACCAAGAGAAGAGCAGCTATCACTTGACTTCCAGCCTTACATCGCTGTTGGTTTGATCCTTCATAGGATCGCAGTTTTAGGAGTTCATTATCACACACACACACACACACAAACACACATATATACATTTTTTTCCTTGTCCAGATGAAAACAAAAGGCAAAACAGAGTAACTGTTTTCTGTAGCCTCATCTGTACCTAAAACCATTGATGGAAAGCCTCCCTGTAGGCTCCCCAGACAGCAGATTTACAATCAAAGCCAATTCTAAAGCCATAAAGAATATGACTAAAGTTAAAAGAAAACAAAAAGGCAAAATTAAGCCACTACTTTCCCCAAGTTCCCATCTTTTCTTGCACCTTGCCTTTCTTTGTGCTATCAATATTGCTCTTCTCTCTCAGCTCTTTTTCATCTTCCTTTCTTCCTTCTTGTGCACATATGCTTTTGTTTAGCCCTCCTCTCCCTCTCCTCTCTCAGCGCCTCCTTTCACAGTGACTTGACAGACTATTGAAGTCTCTAACAAACTCTTTAATGCAGGATTAAAGATATCATGGCAGGATTAGCCTGCTCTCTTCACTCCCCTCTATCCCATTCACGCTCTTCACAATCTAGCACCCTTTTTCATTTAACCAGTCTTTTTCTGCAACAATACCTTCTCTTTTTCATGTCTCCATCGCTGCATTTTCTCCCTGACTTCCCCTCTTTTTCCTTCTCCCTCCTCCACTTGACTCTCCTCAGTGCAATCTTACCCTGTTAAAAGGAGTTGATTTCTCCCAAATACAAGCACTTTACACTACCCACGCTTTGTCCATTCACTGCACAAAGAGGTGCTTTGCAGTGTCAGACTGTTTCTGAACGCATGGCATGAGCCTTTGCGTGTGGAGGACTAGCTTCTGCTCGGGACTTTTGCATTTTAAAATTGGAAATTCAGCAGAAACGCCCTGAGGATACACGCATCAGCATTTTGTGACGATCCTAAATGTGATTGTATAGGTAAAAAAACTGGATTGAATTGGAATGTTGGCAGCCTGTTTCTTTGCCTGCAGTTGATCACTTTAGCACAGCTGCAGTAACTGACCATTGGCTAAGCCTCAACCCTCTGTTACTTTGCTTTCCATTATTCCTGGATTAATGTAACTTAATGAGTTGGCTGTAGATCAACGGCTAAGTAATTTTAAGAACAACCCTAAGCCACGAACCTCCAAAAATTGCCTCCAAGATGCACTTGCAGCAAACTAAGCCAATAGATGGCCATTTCAGTTAATACCTGTGACTAACAGGAATAGCAGAGCTTGTGTTCAGGCAGTACCTATCTAAAAAAGATGTATAGGAAACCAGTCAGCCAAGGTGTTCAAATGGTTTGATTACACAAAATGCTAATTAGTCTGGACATAGAACTACACTGGCTGCCTTCTGGACATGATTTCATTTAAAGTAGGCTACATAATGTTGGGCCCTTTGGTCTTGTGAGGTTTTTTCTCATTACTTTACTAGGGTGTACCACTGGTTTGCCAGACACACTAATGCAGTTTAAAGTGAATAAAATCAATATCATTCTCAGACCTTTCCTGAAAAAAAAGCTTTATCTGGGCTGTAATTCCTTTTTTAGGTGGTTGATTTTACAGTCTCATCAATATCAGGGGAAGGTTTTAGCAAATGGTCAGCCAGATAAACTGCAGCTCCGGTCTGCATGCCTTCCTCTTCTAAAATGCCAGCCAGTAATGTGTCCTCCTGCCCTCTAGGGGGTGCCATGTCTGGGATGGAGCCAACAGTAGACACAGTGGCGGTGCAGCCAATCCCTGCATACTTGTACTATGTGTTAGCAGGAGGCGGAGCCCTCTTGCTGATGGTCACTGTAAGTCTGGTGGTAGTACTTTGCTGCCATCGGTACCACTGGGCAACCAAGAAGACCAGTCATCATCACTCGGTGTTGTACCACAACAATCAGCAACTGAGTCAGCACGGCCACCGTAACTACTACCAGGATCCGAACCCCACCTATAACCTGGTCCACAGCCACACCCACCTGTACCCACGCCCTGGACCCAGTCTTGAACCCATGCTCACCATCAGACTGGAGAAAAACCAGAGCTCTGATAATCAGTGCTGAAGTCAGGTCTTTGGACTTTTGAAGAATGCCTTATGTGAGGTGGTAGACAGGAAACCTGCAGATTTCAGCAAAACATCAGCTGTTTGATGGCGAGAACCCGACACGCTCCACAGCTCTTGGTGCTGGTGACCGATCTCACTCACCCATCAGGGTGCGTCTTTGCTGAGCTTCCTTGGCTCTTTCTGACGGACTGAAATTTGCATCATTTTTAAACAAGAAAATAAAAAAGGACTTCTGATGAGGGCATGAAAAACATTACTGTTCTCCAGGGAACATCTGCAGCTGAAGCTGAAAGTGAAAAGGACCAGGAAATACATCACACGCTGGATTCCTTCCTGAATGCGGACACGGAAAAACACACGCAGTGTGCAATGTCGGTCTTGTAACAGCATGTTTTCCTCTGTACGGATGTCTGTCTTGCTCTGATTTGCAGCTTGATCGCTGCCAGCCTCCAAATACCCTGTCCAACACAGGAGGGATTTACACGCAGGTACAGCCAGATACGGGCCACAATGCGTGCAGCATAAAGGGACAAGGTTGTTCCTTTGGGTCTCATCCACTTGCCTTTGAGAGAGAGCGACAGAGACAGATTAAGAAACGGAAGACGCGTTGGAGAATTTGCACTGCGGTTCCAGATGAGTCTGATGGACAGCTGCACATTTGGCATGACTGACTGGTTCGGCTTGTGGCCTGTGCAAAGCAATTAATGTATTCAGCTGTTCCATGTCTGGTTTAGACGAAGGAAAGGTGGGACGAGACAGTTTAGATCACATCCTAGGAGAACCAAACCGCTCATGGCATCAAGACATGCAAAAAAAAATATATATATATTTAAAAAGGCCTCTCAGCGCAAATGCACGGAGACTCGAACACTTGCCTTTGTTTCCCCGTGGGTTGTGAATACTGTTACCTCCTCATCTCCAGAACATCAGTGAGACTGAGGCGACTGTGTATAAAACTCCTTTTGTCATATGCAAATGTTTACCTGAAACAGATTCATGCGCTCTGTTTTAGAACCTCAGTCGAGGGTCCTCATGATGTCCATGACTGATGAGCTTAGCGAAGTCTCATGGTCCAAAAGTGCCGGGATACAAAAGTGCTTAACCGAAGCTACAAAGCAACAGCAACGTTCTGCACTGAAGACAGGAATGTTTTTTTTTTTCCCCTTTTTATTCCCCTTGAAAATCATTGGCCTGATTTATAAGTGTGGTAACTATAACACCCATTAGTGTCCTCACGTGAAGGCAAAACCTAAACCCAGAACGTAACATAAATCGTAAAATAAGGGCTTACAAATAAAGACTACATTTAAGAAAGTGTGTGTGAAAGTGTGTGTGTGTGTGTGTGTGTGTGTGTGTGTGTGTGTGTGTGTGTGTGTGTGTGTGTGCGTGGCGGCACTATTCAGAAATCTTGTCTCGTGTTCTACCCCCTCCACATCGTTTTGCTCTTCCCTCCGTTTGTTCCTGGCCTTCTCTTCATCACAAATCCTCCCAGTGAAGACCACAGGAGAGAAAGAGAGGCAGAAATGGAGGACAGCAGATCCTCTCTGAGGACAAGGGCCCATTAAGAGGCCCCTCTTCCCTTCTGCAAAATAGACCCAGAGATGAAGATGAAAGGAGTAAAAAAAAAAAAAAAAAAAACATCTCTTTACTTTCTAAAGATAGATTTTTGTTCTCTAACAGGGAGCCAGGTTGCTTCTCACTGAGGGAGGAGGGCAGGAACTTTGGTACACAAAAGCTGATTTAAAAAGAAAAAAGTCTTTTTTCAGAACGTTTTTTTTTTTTTTTGTAAGCGAGCAGAGTCACATGACGGTAGAACCTGCTTCAGCATGAATCCCTGTTTGTTTTTAGAACATTTCAGCTGATTCACAACATAAATTCTTGCTCATGAAAGGTAATTTACACGTCATATATCCCTTTTAAGGAGCCTCGGGCTCATATAAAATACTGGAGAAATGATCTTGGGCTGCATTTATGCAGCTTTTTCCTCTCTTCCACATCCTCTCAGCCAGTCAAACTTTTTGTGAGATTTCAAAACTGTGCCGCAATGCTTTTAAATCATCCCCCTGCTCCTCGCTCCTCAATCACAGACTACTTTGAAGCCCTTTAATATTTCTAATTAGTTAATGGAAACCGATCACATTCGTAAAGCACTGCAGTAAGCACTTCTGGCCATCATTTCTGGGATTTTTTTTTTTTTTTTTAATGCCTCTTCTGTTTCCTGGAAAAAATATTGCGAGCGAAAGTACTCTAACAGGTCCTCGGGCCCCCGTCGGAGCGGCACAGCGTGCCAAAGAACCATCCTTGCTTAGCTTGTATGAAAAGCTCCCATTTTTATTCTTCTCCGTGCTAATTGGATGGTGCAGATAAAATGGGGCTACGGGGAGTTTTAATCTCCTTTCACATCCACAGGGTGATTCTTCTTGGAGATCCCAGCCTGGGGGCTTTAGGCAAAGATCATTAGAAATTGCTTGACAGTTATGCAACCAGTAGCCATGTTTTTCTTTGATTTTTTTTTCCCACTCTGGCTTTTTTCCTTTATCTGTTGGTGTCTGTGGGTGATATAATGTTTTGTCACAGTCTGTGGAGATTTGAGTGCAAGAAACAAGAACCTAAAGCCTGCAGGGGCCAGCGTGAGCTCCTGTATTCACACAGTGACACGTCTGAAGGCTGTCGCGCATGCACGAGTTGTTTTCCCACAGGGAGGGTTTATTTCATGAAGACCTCCATGAAATATTACACGCTGGTGCTAAAATTAGCCATAATCCGCATCCATGGCTGTGTTAAATCCATGATTTTTTTGTTGTCGTTGTTGTTGTTGCATCATGTTTGCTTGTTTTTTTCATTTGAATGGGAAAAAAAGGCTTTTTTCTCCGCGAGGGTTGTAGTTTTTGCCCTTTGAGCAAATAAAACTCACAAATAAATAAGTCTTAATTAAAAAATGAATATAAATGAAAATGCTGCAACCTTGTTGAATGTTGAGGTCTTAATTACAGCGATATTGAGCCACATTCTGACACTCATTTAAGAGTTAAAAGGTCAGGTTGTTATGGGGAAACTCTGTCCTTATGCAGCAAAGATGTCTTACTTTAAAATATCAACGATTGTTTGAAGACAGATGAATAATAGAAGGCTTCTTTCAGAGGGTATTATCCACAAGTTGAAATCGTCTCATAGAAAAATAATCTAATCTGACGAAGGAAATGAGGCTCAGTATCTCGTTTTCATATCAGCTAAATGAGTTTTTCACTTCTTTTCGTCCGAACGTGTGTTGACGTTGGACTCCATAATGTCTTTTTAGTTCTTTTGGCACAGCAATAAATGATTATGAGGTGCGTGAATATTTTTTTCCGAGGGTGTGAGGATTCTGATATGAGTTTGGTTGAATAAGAGTGAATTAAGAAGTTTGGAGTTTGAGGGTGGTGGGAATGTGATATTTCAGCCTGTTGAGTTTGGAATGAAAAGAACATGCGGCTAAAAGTGAAGTTAATAAGAGTGATATTTTTTTGTACAGCGGTGATGTCTGCAGCCTCGTGCTTCTCACACCTCCGAGCAAGTACCAGCCTACGTTGATGTTTATCACCTAATAAGATCTCAGTGCCTTTAGGTTGTTTCTGCAAATCGTCTACTAACCGCAAAGAACCTGTGAAGTTCATAAGTGCAGAACAAACCAGCTTACACCGTTCTCCTTGTCAGACCTTCTGAAACGCTCAATCTCCCGGCTGGCTGTGACACCGATACTCATCTACAAGCTGCCACTTTGATGAAAAAGCGATGCTATCTGCTGCATATTGTAAGAAGGAGGGTTTGAGACTAATACTGTTTCCCCCCGCTCCTTTTTTAACAGATCCCAGGCCTATGGACTTTGGAAAAGATCCTGTTTTCAACCACAAGCCGTCCCTTGATGGAGGTGAGCTTTCTTCCTCTCTGCTCTTGCTTTCTGCCTGAGGTTAAAAATGATGGTTTTTTTCTCAAGCAAAGCTAGAACTGGTTTTTAAACTCAGTTGTGTGTGTTTGCGCGCGTGTGTGTGTGTGTGATGTTAGCGTTTCTTGGCAGACAAAATAGGCAGAATGCTTCCCCCTGTGCGTGGAGAAAACATCTGTCAGTTATAATCTTTGTTTACTTCCATATGCGCACATGCATGTGCACGCGCATCTTTCTTCCCTCCACTGACGGCCCTTTCACACATGCGCCTTAATCCCAATTCTCTGTGTAAAGTGCCGTATGTGTTAGCGCAAACTCTTCATTTTAAATCAAATTTAATCCTGCCGGCTCATTAATCCCGGCTCTGGGCGAGCGTCATGTGTAAATACAGCAGGGGAGAAGAGCGTGTGCCTTCATAACTGCTACATTAGCAGAGCACACATAAATGACGGGGTGAAGAAGAAGAGCGATATTTGCACAGTCGGAACGACATGATCAAGAGATCACAGATCTTCTGTCGCTGACTTCCTGCCAGTGTGTTTCTTTCCTCCATCTCTGCAAAAGACTGCATGGGAATCCAACATGTGTGACAGGGCACCGCCAACACCCCAGACAGCAGATTTAGAACTGCGTCACTTTTTCACTGAGGTGTTCATCACCTCGGTCCTCTTCCGGGGCTTTTTGCCTCTAATACGGCTACATTTATTTCCTCATTTCAGGTTCATTAAAGTTTAAATCCACGGGCGGTAAAATATTTCCTGGACAGTACTCTGGAGGCTCTACAGCCGCAGCCTGAAAGGCTCTGCTTTAAAAAGCATAATGTGCTTTGAGTGAAACTTTCTGGTGCATTTTTCTGTGTTCAGTTTACAAACTTTCTGAAACAAATGGGCCGTTGGGATGCAGCGGCACAACAAAAAAAATCACCCCGAGAAGCTGAAAGTTTCTTAAAAATACAATATGGAATCGTGATTTGTGTGCATGAGTGTGTGTGTGTGTGTGTGTGTGCGTGTGCGTGTGTGTGTGTGCGTGTGTGTGTGTTCACTGATGCAGTCATTCTAAAGCAACTCTGAAAATCCAAATGATGTCGTTCCTCAACGCCGGTTTTACACTTGGCAATCGTCATTTATGCACTTGTGTTTTTAACCAAACATCCCAACACGCATCTATTTGGTTGGAAACAAACCACTTTAGAGCCATACTCGTTCTTTTCGTAAGATCCCATTTTTCCTGATTAGGTTACGTCTTTCCAGGCTGGCAGTCCTCCTTCTCCACTCCTTCCACCTCCGATGTGGACCCTCCCTCCGTCACCCTGGTGTCAGAGAAGGACAAAGACAACGCCTGGCTGTACACGCTGGACCCCATCCTCCTCACCATCATCGTGATGAGCTCCCTGGGCGTCCTGCTGGGGGCCATCTGCGCCGGACTGCTCCTCTACTGCACCTGCTCCTACAGCGGGCTCTCGTCGCGCTCCTCCACCACGCTGGAGAACTACAACTTCGAACTGTACGACGGCATCAAGCATAAGGTGAAGATCAACCAGCAGAGGTGCTGCTCTGAAGCATGAGGAGGTGCGGGGGGGACTCTGAGACGCGCCATCATCCTTCTGTTCTCAGACCGGACAAAGAAAATTCAGCACTATTCGTCTTTTCAGTATCCATGTGTTCTCTAAAAGGGTGAAGATCTCCTCAGCCTGTAGGAGAAAGCCTGCTTGATTTAAAACAAAAAACAAAAAAAAACCTTGAGAATGAATGAAGGAATGAATATGAATCTATCGCAGAATATAATCCGCCAGCCGCCGGAATGATGCTAAAAAAAAGACGGCCCGCAGGCTCCATGACAGTCTGGACGTTTGGGACACAAATGACGACCCGGTCGTGGTGTCTGGTTTTAAAAAGAGATGAAATAAGGTTCCTAACGATGGAGAGAATTCCATTAGCACGTACCCCAGAACGGTACTATGCAGGACGTTGGTCCTCATTAGCTCGAATATGAATGTGGACAGGAAGAGCCAACCAGCCACGGCGCCTGAACTGTTTGCCCCTGCCGGGGCCCCCGCCGGGGCCCTTCACCTGGGTTATTCTGACTCAAGTCAACACATATCAGATGAATGCCTCTCACCCTGAAGATCGTCAACTCGCACGAGTCCAGATCTAAGACAGAGAAGGAAGAGAGGAGCCAAAAAAACACCCGTTCTCTTTGGCTTTTTGTTTGTTTGGGGGAGTTTTAGATATGGTTTTTGTGATTTTTCTTTTTTTTTTAGCTCTCTCGCTCCTTAGTATGGCCTCAGTCTGCGCTTTGTGAAACCAGTGGCATAGAAGAGTGTTGGTGACTGTTTAGCTTTGTTTTCAACCCGTGTGAGTTTCAAGGGGGTGGAAAGATGAAGTGGAGCTAGCTTTAGTTCATAGCTTACATCATTTTTATACTTTGTTTAGCGTTGTGTTTGACTCCGCAGTCCTAACTCATATTTTCAGTGGTATTATAATTACAAAGAGTAGAGATAAATGAAGACAGCAGAGAGAAAATCAGAGGATTATCTAAATCTAACATGCTGTTACGGAGTCGTGCTTTAGATTCAGTATTTTAGCATTTGTCTTTGGTATATATCTATATATATTTTTGCTTTTCAAACTAAATGATGGACAGACACTGTGTGAACATAATATCAGTGATTGTTTAACTGCAACCTATGGATTGCCAAAGAGCTGTATTACGTGCAAAGGGAGGTAGCTGGAGAGCGCTAAATCACCCTTGCTTTTTACTCATCGATCTTAGCATTGCCCCGTGACTGAAAGAATACTCTGAGGCGAAAGCAGAGGAGCGACTGAAGGAGGGCGCAAACTCACTGTCGACTTTCTTGGACACACAATCGAGCCTTAAGCTAACTACAGTACTCGCTGTATTGGAGGACAGCCATCGAGGAAGGCCAGTGCTGCCAGGGACGAAGAGGAGGGCGCGTGTACACCACATACACACACACACACACACAGACACGCACACTTACATGCAAGAAGAAATGTGCCAGCGTGCAGAGTTATTACTAACAAGTGGTCTTGTTTTTGCCATCTTGTTTAGTTCACTTGACGGTTTAACGTCATTTGAACATGTTTCAGTGAAAATAAAAGAGCCCTGTGGAGTTCCCGACCACTCAGTCTCTTTCCTTTGTTTTTAATTTTAATACTAACTGACTGCAAGCTAGTAAACACGGCATTGCCGTCCCTTTAAATCAGAGGCTCCCTAAATATTTTAAAGAGCGAGCGAAACCGTCTGACCCTTAGGACTAACTGGCTGACAGATCACTGTTGAAATTCAGCCAACTATTAACTGCCATGATGTGATGATGTTCACGAACATGAAGTTCAGTGGCGTTACCATGGCAACTGTCTTTCAGGTCAAACGTCAAAGTCAGCAGAAAAGTTAACCTGCCTGTTAAATGTAACTATCAGTTTGGACATTTACCAAAAAAACCTTCAAAACTCCACAGGGCCTCTTTACATCTGCCAACCTGTCAAGAAAGTGCTTTATAAATATGTTTTTGGGCTATTTTATAAAATAAAGTTAATTTATGTGGATAAGACGTTGCCATCGAACCTTCGTAAACTCTATAAATAACTCGCTTTTGCATGAAAACAAGATAAAGGGTTTGAATCGAAACTCTTGGAGGTGACTTTCCCTGTTTGTTCCATCAACAAAACGGATGGAGTGAGGAAGAGAGAGAAAGAAACAAAAGACTGGAAGGAAAAAATCTGCAAATCAGCTGACCTGACATAACCGTCCAGGGCCGGCCTGTCTGGGTCTGGTTTTTTTTTGGGGGGGGGCAGCTCTTCTTTCTCTCTCGTACACACGGACGAGAAAAAACAATTGATAAACGTGTTAAAGACCACCAGGAAATGAGAGAGGGAGCAATGGAGAGAGATAGAGAACTTCATCTGTGTTTTTATTGGACTGTTTTCCAAGTGCCTTGGAGCTCTCTCACCATGTCTCTCTCTCTATCTCACACCCACACACACACGCACACACACACACACACACACACACACACACACACTGACTACATACACAGAGAAATTTGTTTTTGATGGACACACACAAACACACACACACACCTATGGCACTGGTCAGATAACTCAAACAGTTGTTTGTAGACTTTGTACAGGATTCTTTTTTCTTTTTTTTAATGTTATTATTATTTAATAAAGGTTAATAACAAGTGATTTGTTGTTGGTTTGTTTTTTTGTTACTGTGCTTTTAAACCAGGTCGTCAACATTCAGGAGGGAAAATATCTCCGTTTTTCTTGAAAAAAAAACTAAACTATTTTGTATGGCAGATAGTTCAAGAAGCAGCATTTTACTATTTAAATATACTCTTCACATACATCAGTATGACAAATAAAGAAACAAAAACATCATCAAAGCTGTCCTGATGACTTGTTTATCACCATGAAGTCCTTTCTCCTTGATAGATTATGATTATAATTTATTTATGACCAAGTGTCTGAAAAAATAAACTAAAACAAAACCAATTTGAATCAAATATCAATTCTCTCTCTCTCTCTCTCTCTCTCTCTCTGGGGTCTTCTTGCCTCCAACAGGCTAAAACACGATCAAAGGTCCTTTTACGTTTAATCAAGTCATTAAAGCTGCCGCCGTCTAATTAGGACTGACCTTAAGAAACACAAACGAATCATCCTGCAAAACAGCTGCAAGACATCAAAGAGGAAATTTGTTCAGATCAAAGAGTTTATTTTGCAATATAGCGACGATGAAACAGAGATGACATTTTGGGGTTTCCTGGGAGTCAGAAATGACACCCACAAGCTAAAACGCTCATTAGCGCCCGTACAGTGTTGCTACGCTATATTTGTGTAATTAGCGCACAGAATCAGATTTGACGGTGTCAGCATTTTCTGTCTTTTTTTGTCTCTTTCCTCATTTATCGCTCCTTCATCCAGCCTCCTTTTATCAGGAGACTGACCCGACTGTCACACCTCTGTTGATAAGAAAACACATTTCCACACAGAAACACAGGTTTTTCTTTTCCAGCGCCCCCGGCCCCCCGGCCCCGGGCCCCGCCAAGCAAAAGACGCATGAGTGGAGCATGAGGAAACTGCTTGGTAAGGTAGGGTAAAAAATTTTGAGTTTTGAACTTTCCCAGTTTTCCTGTCAAATAAAAGTGACTTTCTTTTATTTGTAACTGCAAAAAAATCCCACAGCTATAAGGTCAAATGGATTTTAATAAATAATTACATTAGTATTAAAAAAAAAAAAACCAGCATGTAAAATGGCCATTTCATTAACATTTCTGATTAACTTGAATTTGGGTATTGATTTGTGACGTGCGTCAGTACTTCCTCAATAATGTGGTAAATGTTTTGGTAAGTTAAAGGATATTTACTGCAGCAGTGCCCAGAAAATTCTGCCTCAATATCTTTGGAATTTACGATGGAGCTCCTGAATATTTCTCTTCTTCTCTCTCCTCTGTGCTTCTGTCCTTCATGCCTCACGCAGCTTTCTCATAAGCACACATTCCTCTCATAAATGTGGTTACATCTGACTTGCAGGCAGTGATATTTATGTGCTGCACAAAGCGGTTAGAGGCTCCGTTTGTGAACTTATATGAGAAGTGTCAACAGATCGCTGCTGGGTGCAGGTTCTTCTGGCTGAGCGGCAGTAGCGTTACTGAAAAACTTTATTAGAGCCATTCTTTTTGATAATGCCAACTACAAATATTGAATTTGCATGATGAATATCAAAGGCTAATCAATAAAAACCAAAAGAAATATAGCAAATACTCAAAGATTGGTTGGGCATGTAAAGAAATTCAAATGATGGGTCCTACAGTGTCGGGTTCACTGAAAGCTAACTGGTTTATTCAGCGTAAACTTAAGAAATATTGCCTTCTGTGCCTTCTATAATTAATCCTTACCTCCAGACCTCATGTTTATTACCTGAAATAATCATGTTTTACCAAGTATTACTGCCTACCTTCTCTACACCTTCAAACTCATTCCAAGATTTGGAACAGGTGTCTTTTTAATAACATTTAAATTATTTAAACGGAGCTCTCAAAGCTGCAGCTTTGAGCTGATGGATGGTGGATTGTTGCTGCAGGGTCAGTACTTTGGTTCTCAGAAAGTTGGTGGGTGCATCTAAAACATGACATGAAAGTTTAAACAAGGCTTAAAATTGCCGGCGTCACCAGCGAATGAGAACTGGGAACACTGGGATCAGACTGGCCATCAACAAGAGTGTAAACATGGTTCTGTTAGATACCTAGTTAAGAACATATCAGACCTCTGAATTTCCACCTGTAAAGGAGGTCAGAGAAGCTAAATACTAAAGATCAATGTAGTAAAAGTATCATTTAAGGCAATAATAATAATAATCAAAAAAAAAACAGTAGTAGAAACATTATACCAGCATCCACAGGGGGCTAACCAGCATGAAGAGACAAATGTGGGGGACAAAAGACAAAACATTTCCTTTATTCTCTGTGTAAAATCAATTAGCAGCGTTGACTTTGTTTTAGATCTTCCACTGCCTGGGTGGGCGCCTGCTCCTCTGCTCGATGGGCTGCATTGGCAGCTTCCAGCATCCTGCTCTCACGATGTCTCGAACTCACCGACTGGGCGCTGCTATATGAAATTCCATTTCATCAGACAAAAGCCTTTGTTTTCCCTTCCCTCGCTACAACCAGCGCAAATAAGATTGCTGCAAATCCAATTTCAGGATAAGCTTTATTTCCCTTATTTCTGGAGTTTCACTCCTGCGCTTGCCTGCCAAAGGCCCGGCAACAGTTTGAACTTTTGCCAAAGAAAAAGCTTTAAAAGAAAAAAAAGCTGACTGCCCAAACAGTTGCATCTTGCTTGTCTGTTTTCCTTTTTTTCCCGTCTTTTTTCCAGCCAGCCATCAGTCAGCATTGCTGCACATCTCCCCCTCTCTGCTCAGTAGCCCTTAGCTCATCTCAAACGGCTGTTCGACCGCAAACACTCAAGCACTTTCAGGGGTGGCTGTTGACATTAGGACACTTTAACCATCCAAGGCTGTGGTTTTCCTCTCTCAGCAAAATGTGTGTGTGTGGTGTGTGTGTGTGTGTGTGTGTGTGTGTGTGTGTGTGTTTGTGTTTTGAGCCAGGAGGATCTAACAGTCTGACAAAGTCCTTAAGTATGCACTACACATCACACATCATCCTGAGATTCAGATCATAAACACAAGAACACGGTGTAGAGTACACACACACACACACACACACACACACACACGAGCGTGTCTCCTGCTGTCTCCTGACCTATCAATGGTAACAATAACCCAAACAGGACCTCCAACAGATCCAGCGTGGTCTGCAATAGAGCCACTGCTTTCATCTAGGTAGGTGGCACATGTGTGTGTGTGTGTGTCTGTGACTGTGTGTCTGTGTGTGTGTGAGGACCAAAAGCTGCGTTCTACTAGTAAAGTGAGAGAAAAAAAAATTTAAAGGCCTGTTCGAGTTAAGATGTGGTTTTAGGGTTGGGATAAAAGTTGGGTAGTACAATCTGTCTCTGAATGTATTTACAAGTACTGTGTGTGCGTGTGTGTGTGTGTGTGTGTGTGTGTGTGTGTGTGTGTGTGTGTGTGTGCGTGTGTGTGTGTGTGTGTTTTCTACTCCCCCATCCACACCCACACTGTAAATGCTACCTTATACCCTAATGGCTGTTGCCCACTCAAACTCTGTCAATATGAGACACGTCAGATCAAACCCGATCTGCCCACAGACGTGCACTGGTTCAGCGGAGCCTGAATACACACTTTTTTGTGTTAAATCCTGAAAAAAAAAAAAAAAACGCAGCAGAGGCAGTTTATTTGGGGCAAAAACATCATTTTACGGTGAATTTGTGCAGAAAGTGGATTGTACAAGATTTGTACGCCAAGCTATTTAGGTGACACTATAGAATACTCAAGCTTCGAGTTTAAACACAATTGCAGCCCGGGCGCGGATCTAACAGTCTGACAAAGTCCTTAAGTATGCACTACACATCACACATCATCCTGAGATTCAGATCATAAACACAAGAACACGGTGTAGAGTACACACACACACACACACACACACACACACACACACACACGAGCGTGTCTCCTGCTGTCTCCTGACCTATCAATGGTAACAATAACCCAAACAGGACCTCCAACAGATCCAGCGTGGTCTGCAATAGAGCCACTGCTTTCATCTAGGTAGGTGGCACATGTGTGTGTGTGTGTGTGTGTGTGTGTCTGTGTGTGTGAGGACCAAAAGCTGCGTTCTACTAGCAAAGTGAGAGAAAAAAAAATTTAAAGGCCTGTTCGAGTTAAGATGTGGTTTTAGGGTTGGGATAAAAGTTGGGTAGTACAATCTGTCTCTGAATGTATTTACAAGTACTGTGTGTGTGTGTGTGTGTGTGTGCGTGTGTGTGTGTGTGTGTGCGCCTGTGTGTGTGTTTCTGTTTCGAGCCAGGAGGATCTAACAGTCTCACAAAGTCCTTAAATATGCACTACACATCACACCTCATCCTGAGATTCAGATCATATACACAAGAACACGGTGTATATATAAATATAGATATATATATAAAAACACACACACACACACGAGCGTGTCTCCTGCTGTCTCCTGACCTATCAATGGTAACAATAACCCAAACAGGACCTCCAACAGATCCAGCGTGGTCTGCAATAGAGCCACTGCTTTCATCTAGGTAGGTGGCACATGTGTGTGTGTGTGTGTGTGTGTGTGTCTGTGTGTGTGAGGACCAAAAGCTGCGTTCTACTAGCAAAGTGAGAGAAAAAAAAATTTAAAGGCCTGTTCGAGTTAAGATGTGGTTTTAGGGTTGGGATAAAAGTTGGGTAGTACAATCTGTCTCTGAATGTATTTACAAGTACTGTGTGTGTGTGTGTGTGTGTGTGCGTGTGTGTGTGTGTGTGTGTGCATGTGTGTGTGTTTTCTACTCCCCCATCCACAGCCACACTGTAAACACTACCTTATACCCTAATGGCTGTTGCCCACTCAAACTCTGTCAATATGAGACACGTCAGATCAAACCCGATCTGCCCACAGACGTGCACTGGTTCAGCGGAGCCTGAATACACACTTTTTTGTGTTAAATCCTGAAAAAAAAAAAAACGCAGCAGAGGCAGTTTATTTAGGGCAAAAACATCATTTTTACGGTGATATTTGTGCAGAAAGTGGATTGTACAAGACTTTGGATTTATCCTGGAGTTTATTGAAGTTCAGCATTGAACCAGTGAAGTCATTTGCCTTAAACAGGTGATTGTGGGAGACTAGGGAATAAGGCTCGGAAACTGGAATCTTCCACACATCTTTGTTAGCCCCAGTATTTAGGTTCACTTTCTTTGGCAGCATACTTTTGTTTAATGCAGCGTATCACCATAGATACGGCTTTTATAACACAATAACGGTGGCAGCAGCGTCACAGAGAGGATGCCGCTCAAATAGGATCACAAGTGCAGTAGAATTTATGGAACAAAGTAAAGGGCTGGACAATCCAATCCAGCTTTTAGGAAAACGATCAATAAACTACAATTAGTGTCCAATAAGAGTAGTCTCCATCCTATTTACATATTGAAATAAAGACGAAAGTATGGAGAACTATGGATTTAAATCTCTAATGCACGAGGTTCCTTTTGCTTTCAGTACTTGTACTGGTACATTCATTGGTTTTTATCAATGGGTTTCTACTGTTTCCACTAAGAAACCTTCCTGACTAAGTGAACCAGTGAGTCCATTGAGTCTCCAGAGCACCAGTTCAGGCTCATCTCTGCAGTCAGAGCCTATGTTTGTTAAACAGGTGTGTGTTCCAAAGCTGCTGGAGCGGAACAGAGGATGAAATGGATCATTGCTACCGCTCAAAACTTTAGAGAGGGATGGCGGATGAAAGGGAGGGAGCGATGGAGGGCGAGAGAGGGGGAGGAGGAGGGCGAGAGAGGGAGCTGCAGACTTTTCTGAGGGGCAAAAGTCATCTATCATTAATTTTCTAATAATGCTCCCATGGCTTCACATTTGAACACAGCTCCAAGACATAAATCAAAAATCAGCATGGCTGCGCGAGCGCACATGTTTGTGTGTGCCGGAGTGTTATTTGCGGTTATTTATGTGCTTTCCTGTGTGTGTGTTTTGCAGTGTTTTCCGTACTGCACAGGAGCTGCTCAGGGCTGTGAGCTCTTATTGGATCAGTGACAGACTGGTGTATTATTCATCCCCTGATGGAGAATGACAGATGAGTCTCTTTATGAGCCGATGTATGTGCATCACGCGGCGGTGCTGGAAGTAGAAAATCCTTTATTTAAAACCACAGTGAACGGCTTAATATGCAGGATAAATTATAAGTAGAGGCAGAGGTTGGAAAACCTTGTAAAAACCATGGAATTATTATCATATATTACAAGATATTTCTTTAAGGCCTTCATGGTCATTTGAGGGGACATTATAGTGTTTAGAGTGTAGTTTCAGAGAAAGCCATCATCATAAATAGGCCTTTATTTTTCGCTGGTTACTTTTTTTTTATTAGTTGATCAAAATGCATTTTAATTAGGAATGAAAACACCAGTTGGATGACAGAGGAGCGAGTGAAGGAGCGACAGGGAGAAACCAACCTTTGCTTCATTAAAAGCTGCACTCCAGCAGTCAGATTCCTTCCACGGATCCAGGAGGAACTCAAAATAGTTGATGTTGAATTTCACTGAAATATCACGTCGTGATAAAGAAGCAAGGCGACCTGGCTGTCTGGACGTTATCTTGCATCAGTATTGTGCACAGACCTGTGACATTTAGGAGTCTTTGGCCCTTGTGCTGACTGATTCTTTCCTGGTGTGTGGTCCTGTGCGTGTCTATGGAAGTGTAGCCTGTACGCTACCTTTTTTTTGATGCAGTCAGCTGATTTTCCTTCACCCGACGTCACATCAGGATAATCCCAACGTTCCAACACTTGCCCACAAAAACCAAACAATAACATCTCTAGGCTTCATCTGTCTCTTTTTTTAACAAAATAACCACACTTCCACGAAGAGGAGCAATACTATAAGGCCGGGGCGGGGCTACAAACACTGATTGGTCGACAGAATGCATTGTGAGTGTAAACCATTGATCTGGTACCACATAGTGTAAATTATACCTGAGCGTAGTTAACTTGGGCAGTAGACGATAGAAAGTTTTTTTAACATTGTAGGTTGCTTTATGATTGAAGCCTTTTGGCCTTTTATCTATGGATGATCAAAGGTCAAAGTCCCTCAGAACACCAAAATGGACTCATCTGTTCTTTGGCCTTTTTTTTTTAGCATTTCCTGGAGGTTTTTTTCAAATCCATTTATAACCTTTGAAAGTATTTTGTTTAAAGTCAGACGGACAAACCCCGGCTGTCAAATAACCTCCTCCCCTGACGGGGGTAATAAAATCATGCATCCAGTATGTTCGTATTACAGAAGCAACAGGTGTTTTCCTCATGGAAACTGTTTATTTGTAACTTTTAAATGTTGTTTTTACAAAAATAACCCAATGGCCATGCACCAGCACACCGCAAACTCCTTCAAACCGAGGGACGGGTTAAGCTTGTTTCCTCCAGTCCGCCTTGCTTTATGCCTTCCCGCGGCTCAAAATAACGAGACGTGATTTTTATTTGTTGTTTTTTCTTTTCCAATATCTTTTTTTCCCCCTCTCTTGCCACACGCTTCTGTCCTCTCCGTCTTTCCTTCCCTACAGGCTACACGGGCCCTTTTCTTATGAGAACCCTAGATCTAAGCCGCAGCTTTGCAGCAGCTCAATATTGTATCATCTATCACTCTGCATAGAGCTGCAGGCCACATCAGCCTCGGTGGACAGGAAATAAGATTTATGACGGAGGAGCGCAGCACGTGCGGGCGGTGCCAGCGAGGAAGATGGAGATACAGTCGGACGTTTAAAAAAAGCTGCAAACGTGTCGGATGCTGCGAAGGACGGGGGCGGGGATAGGGGTAAAAGAGGTGTTTTCTGTTGGGAAAGCAAAGACAAACACATGCAGGAGAAGGAGAGAAAGACAGATGATGCCGAGCAGAAGGCTAATGAGCTTGAGTGAGTGAGAGGATGATTTGTCTTTGCACGTGTGTACATCACAGACGCGGTGCTCAAGGGCCACTGGCTGGTTGTGTCCATTAGGTGTTTAGTAATGACTGAGGTTCTGCGGGCGTGCCTACGTGTGTGTGTGTGTGTGTGTGTGTGTGTACAGGCATGCAGCTTCAGTAATCATCTGTCAGTGTGATTGATGAGCGACCGCAGCCACTGTTTAAACATTTAAAATCTTTCAGGACAGGGGACAGAGGGGGGGGGCAGTGGAAGGAGAGACTTTGACACCAGCAGAAATCTACATTAGCGCCAGCGCTAGCACACGTCTCCTCTCCGTCCTCTGCTCTCCAGAAAAGAGTTTAAATCCACCAGACGCTCATCGCAAAGGCCCAGAGAATCCTGCTGGAATCGTGGCTCCTTGAAATGCAGGCGCGAGAACGCTGAAGTGTATTTGACTCATTTTTCCGTTGAAAGAACCCCCTCTTCGGACGAAACGGCTGGTTTAATGATCTCAGCGTGTTTAAAGTCTCATTTTCCAG
>CAAE01014534.1:191539-234774 GCA_000180735.1 Tetraodon nigroviridis | reverse complement strand
CAGAGAGAGAGAGAGAGAGAGAGACAGAGAGAGAGAGAGAGAGAGAGACTCTTTCCCCACTCTTGCAGTCTGGACGCTCGACAGTTCTCAGGCCGTTGGATATAATTCAGTCGTTCCACCATGTCAAGTTCCCCAACGTGGCCTGTAGGCTCTGCCACGCCCCCCTTTCTCCTCGCCACCATATATGGGCATCCTGTCCCTCCACGCCACTGAAAGGGATGATTATGTTTATGTCAGTGCTGCTTCAGCGGCTCTGCGGCAGAGAAGAAAAACTGCTTTCACACAAGTGTCTGTGTCCAGGACAAGCGTGTGTGAGTGAGTGAGAGTGTGTGTGTGTGTGTGTGTGTGTGGTAGCTTCTTGTAACTTTCAACAGTGTTTTTTGAAGTAGTTGTTGTAATTATCATTGTTTTAGTGTCAACTCCTGTCTTTTTTTATAAACCAAATGTGGTTTCCAGCAATTGGAGTAAAAATATCCAGAGATAGTCTTAGTTCCTGAGTACTACTTAAGCTTAAGTGATATTTGAAATATGTTAAAATAACTCAGTCTGGAGAACTTTACGTTATATCGGTGAATTTTTCCATCGGGTTTTGTCCGTCGTGGTCTGGCTTGATGGAGTCGGTCGTGGAGCACCAGTCCTCATGTGTAAACAACATTTGTAATACATTTATTTAATTTTTGCGTTATTCGGCGTGAGAAATGATAAAAGTGTTGTTTTTAACAGAAGTTGCTGTTATTTATAGTTTAGACTCAACATTTTTGGAGAGCAGTTCAGACATACAGTCGTGCCAGTGAATTAAAATGAGTCTAAAAGAGAGAAAAAGCAAGAAATGGAGACAAAAAGCGGAAAGAAAGGGTTGAAAAGAAATAAAGAGAAAGGACTGGGAAAAATACAGGGTCTCTAAAAGAGAATGTAAGAAAAGCATCCTGGCGTTGGAGCAGACACGCCCCATCAAACAACAGTAGAGACATTAACTTCTCCACTCCCTCGCTTCTCGCCACGCCATCACTCTTTCCTTCCTCCCATCTGCTCTGCTGCTGCACCTGGCCTCTTCACTTTCTCTCACCCCATTTCCTCCCTTTCACTCTTTCTTTCTCTCATCATCATTCCTCTTTTTCTCTATTTGCATCGCGCCCCCCCCCCTCCCTTTCCTCTGTCGTTTCTTTCCGTCTGAATAGTTCTTTTTCTTCTGTGTGTCTTCCCCAATCTGTCTCTTTTATCAGCAATCCCTCGAAGTTTGAACTTGGAGTTTGAGCTCATTTCCATCTCTCTATCTGGAGAGGGGGGGGGGGTTCTGACTGTCTCTTGGCCCAGTTTGAGTGGAGTCTGGCCCAGGAGAGTCAGAACCAGGAAAAGGGATGCGGAATGGTCGGACACAGCGGCCATATGGCAGCTCATTGAGTGAGCGACTCCACGCAACCAGACACGGAGACACAACATGGCCCCCGTGCAAAGGAACGATTGTGTGCCCAGCGACCCGGCGGGCCCGCTGGCGTTTCCCATGGAGAATTGATATTATTCCCAAAGCTGACCACATGAATGAGCGGATGATGTGTGCGAGGGGCGTGGGTGTGTGAGTCCAGAAGAGTTTGAAAAGAGGATTTAATGGAGCATCAAAAATGTGATGTCAGCCTTATCGAAAACAGGCGTCTAAAGGCGCTGACGTCGCCAAAACCACATGAATCACCGGGGAGGGAGGGTTGTCCCGCCAGTACCAGCAGTCCAAGGTGGTCCCCGAACTTACCCCACAAGACTTGAGTTGCTTCTTTTTTATTTTCTTTTTTTCTTTCAAGGGCACGATCAACGTGGACATCTAGGAGTGGGTGTGTGATATTCGGTGGCATCTAACGGCAGGAACAGTAACTGCAGGAATTTAACCCCTTTTCTCAACTGTAAATTGTTTTTTTTTCGCCTTTTTATTTATTGCTGTAATCGGTCCAAATTTAAATGTTGTAGATTTATGAAATAATCATCACCCATATTTAAAGTTGTCCCTTCTGGGCTAATGTAGAAACACAAAGTCGCAACACTCACTCTGAAGAGAGACCCACGGCCATATAAATGTTTAAATATGGTGATAAACAGAAGCAGAAATGTCAGATTATTGTAAAAAAATATATAACTATTACCCCATTTGAACACAGTAGATAATCCTCTTAAAGTTACAGCACAGTTGGTCTTTAAGGAAGGGATTTAGAGCTAACGTTGACTTTTAAAACAACATTGTAGGTACATTCTGAGGTTAGCGCTGTAGCATGTTAGCTTGTGTGTACAGGGGATGTATGACAGTTATCAGTGTATTAAAATATAGCTAGTTAATGAAACCAGTAATAGTCCACAGAGATGGACACATCAGACTGAGAACAGTTCAGAAAAAGGGAAAATAAAGTTTTACTTCTGTAGCTGCGGTTCCATTCATACATAATCTGCATATTCCAGGCTGGATTTGTTATTTGTTTTCCCAGAGAACGCTGATGCGTTCGATGCATATTCCTTTATGGTAATAGCTTTGAACGTTGGAAATGTGATTCATGGTGTCACAGTATGGGGTTGTGGAAATGTAGTGATAGCATTTACACTGGCTTCTCTTTCTAATAAGACAATCATTTTTATTCACACCAGCGATCCTGCCCTTTTCATGGCGTTCCTCTCCATTAAACACACGCTGACTAAATTAAAAAGATTACTCACTTTTGACAATGGCGCCATTCTTTTTTACAGTCGGACCATCGCAGTCGCAGAGTTCACCTAAAAAGATTAAATGGGTTTCCCAGCAAAGATCGCATGTAAAGATTGTTTATTTCGCTTATTCACGTCAACAAGTTTCTTAAAACGGCTAAAAGGAAAATCTAGGTTTGATTAAATCTGTCTAAAGTTATCACTGTTGCAGATGTTACTGCTGAGACCGCCTCTCTTTAACTCTAGGACACTCGACTCTTCTGTAATTACGTCGCTTCACCGTCATTTGATTAAATCACGTAAAAAGCTTTAGCGAGGCGTTTTCCAGATGAAGTCCACAGCAGAGGTTGTAATAAAATTCCTGCTGGGCTCAAACTGGGTGTGCTGGGAGCCGTAGCCTGACTTTCTGTATTCAGTTTTTGCCCAGGTTTGATTACCATGGTTACAGAATCCATCCATGCATCCATTCATCCATCCATGCATTCATCCATCATCAACAAGTTTAGTTGTCTTCATAATTAAAAAGGTTATCAGGTATTATTTTGATACATTTTGCTTCCTTGGTTTTGATTTCCGAACATCAAACTGTGATTCTGCGCACGGCCTCTGCACACAGCGCACACGTGCGTTGTCCTTGGTGATAACAGTCACTCCGAAACCCCCGGTGGCATCTGTGCTGGTAACATTTGCATGTTTGCGTGCATGTTGTTCTGGGACCTGCGCACACTCCTGTGAGTTTGAGGAACAAAGTGCTGAGTTTTAACTGGGGCGTCAGAAACACAAAAGCAAACGCACGACAAGGACAAGGACACACTGTCTTCAAAAGACAGGCGCGCCTCATTTTTGGTGAAAAACACGCCGCTTCTATTATCTGAACACACAGAAAACCAACAAACTCTTATTAGGGAACTAATGATTCTCAGCTTGTGGGGGGCCCGTTTGAAGACGGAGATCGTGTTTTCTGAGACGAGTCGCTGGTGGAATCACGGTTAATTCAGTGTTCATTCTTCCTCAGCACTGAACACACACCTGTTTTTACACCGATCTGTGGCTGGTAACAGCGATGGGCGGAGAGGTTGGTGGCTGGTGAGGCGCTGGTGCCATCACAATCTGATTTACCAACACACAACCCAATCCACAATCCATCCTGGATTGGATAACTTAATTGTTTACTGACTTCTTTCAGTTTTAAAACATTAACTGACCTTAACTCGAACCCCAACCCTAATCCTAACCTTAACCTATTGTTCTACACACAGTTATTGACTAAAAACTGCACATTATATAATCAATACATCAAAGAAACTATGAGAATGTGACCTCCATATTGTGAGCTACAGGAAGGCACAGCGATTACTCTCACCAGAGTAGTTAAATAAATGTGAAACGCTGCCATTTTCAAAACAAACAAACTGGTCAAAAATAGAAAACCAAGTTCTTGTCCAATTTCTTTACATTTTGCCTCCCTGAAGGCACGTCAGTGGCAGGCGTAATTAGGACACGTGACCACGGCCCCTTACGTCACTCACCTTGAGGGAGTCACGTGAGAACAGGTGCGCGACTCCTAAATTCCCCTTTAATAACCCGCACGACTTGTTTTCTTACGTATTAGGAAACTTTGGTTTGTGCTATAAACCTGTTCGCATTTACCTGTTTAATCCCAACAGTATATGTGGAAAAAGGGCACAAATACAGGATAAACATCGGGAACCAGAGCTTCTTGTTTCCTGTCATTAATTAGTTTTGCAGTCAACAAATGTTATTAATTGAGCTTCTGCTGCACAATTAATAAATAATATAATTATATGTAGGATGTTTGTATCAGCAGGTCTTCTTCATTATTAGCTAATTATCACGAATAAGGCGGTAGTGTGATGCGCATGGCGTGTGCGCGTGACAAAGCTGATTAAAAGGGAGGGGGGGGGTAACAGGATTAAATAATATCGGGTTAAATAATATCATCTTCATCTTGGTGACGTTACCGTGCGTGCGCGCGCCTGACGTGGATGTGGGCGCGTGCGTGCGCGCGCGCCACTCTGGAGTTAATTGACGTTCTCAGTGATGGTCGCCATGGAAACGCTGCCCGGCGTGACAGATGTGTTTGTGGCAGATCAGGATGAAGCACGAGGGAGACGCGAGGATCTGCGGAAAAGAGCTGGAGAAAAAAGATAAGGCAGCACAAAGAGCTGGAGAGGAATCCGCTTGAGTGGGACCGGGAGGGAAAGCGTTTGAAAAGGCAGCAAACATACCAGGAAACCGGAATAAATACATGAATCTGCATGATTATTCCACCTGATTAAGCAGGCGGAGTTGAACGCCAATTAAATCGCAAAGTAATTCACACACTCCAATCCAGCATCAACCTTTCAAACCATTAAAGGGAGCTTAAGCATAACTTTATTAGGACTTATTTATTTGCTGTAAATATTTGTGCATAGGAATAAACGCTTTTCATACCAGTTCTCTTAAAAGTCATCTTTTCGGCCTATCCAGAAATAACTCTGTGTGTGTGTGTGTGTGTGTGTGTGTGTGTGGAGAAGAGTTTCAGCTCCTGGTGCAGGTCAGTGAACTCTGTCAGGAGCTGCTTGGTCCTCTGGATTCTGGTCACCTGATACCAAACAATAATCTGAAAGGCATCACAACATCACCTGTGTGTTTCTGGAACACACACACAGGTGCAAACTGGTGCAAACTGGCGCCCAGTCCCATCTGCATCGGGGTGATTGGCAGCGGCCGTTTGGGCACCGCTGATACAGCCAGACGTGCCGGATGACAGACGCACACTCTGGGGGCTTCCCTCTGCGTGTCTCAGACACACAACCTGTCAGCCGATAAACGCGGCGCTTTGTCACACACTTTCACACGTGTGTGTGTGTGTGTGTGCGCCTCCACGTATGAAACCGCCACGTTTGCGTCAGTGCGCACCGGCACAACGCGGAGCCTTCAGGGATCCATTACCTTTCACTCACGTCTTGATCGTTTTAGAGTCCACACACACACACACACACACACACACACGCTATCTCCTGTAACAGCTAACCGGACCACACAATGGTTCTTTGTCAGGACTGACGTATCGCGTGTACACACACACGTCCACATACTGACACCAACACACACACCACACGTGCGTACGCACACAATTAAGTCACACTTTCTCTCTCCTCCTGCAGATGTTCCTCCATGTGTTCGTGTTTGCTGGACCAAACTTCTCACCGCGTGTGTTTGTTCCACAGACGGAGGAATGTGGGAAAAATGTCTCCTAATTAGGGACACGGAGAGTCTTCCTCACGTGGAAGTCATCATCTCAAGGTAAACATGTCACATGTTCACCTGGAAAACAAAACCCAACAACCCAGGAGCCTCTGGGAGGCTGTCCACCCAGAGCTGGAACACACTCGCAACCTCGCTCCTGAAGGAACACGAGAAGTGTGTTCACGCACGGCTCTTCTTGATGAAGAGTGTGTTTCCATTGTTCCCACTTGTTAACCTGAAGCGAGTGTGTGGTCGACCACCCGGCCTGGTCTGTTTACTCTCACACACGCGGCTGAAGGTCCTCGTGGAACCTTCTGATGGAGCCTTCTCTGTGTTATTGTCACTAAATACTGGCGGTGACAGGACGTCTTTACAGTTTAACACTCGGGCGCTTTTTTTCATTTCATGCAACATCATCTCAGCGTTGCAACTTTTAGTGACGTCAACCGTCCGACGTGTGCTCGGAGGTGGAAACAGTTAAGCCAGAGCCGGGGCCGTCTGCCACATCGCAGATCTGGAGCATGCTTAGGCAATCATGACCTGGCAGAAGGTCCGTGTAGGTGATCGATTATTCATTGGGAAGGTGTTGGGGCTGGAGCGGTCGGCCCATCTGCTGAGGGGAGCAGTCCTGGAGGTATCGAGCCGGCGGCTGTCTGCTGTTTAATAACGATCTAGCTATGTATTGCTCTGTGGCAGGGAACGTTCGATCTATTGCAAGTGGCCGTGTTGTGAAATGGGAACCAATACCGGCACTGACAAATGACAGCTGAGGCCTTGTTTCCAATACCAAGATTTAGGATCTGCTAATGACTCGTTTTTGGGTTGTTGTTTTTTTTTTTTTTTTGAACTTTCTTTTGTCATGGAAAGAACCTGGTCCAAGTTAGTGGGGTAGAGTGTGTGTGTGTGTGTGTGAGGGGGGGGTGAACTGGGTCCTGAAGTTTTTGGCTCAGACGTCTTTTAATTCCATATATCCAAAAAGGTGGAGTTACGCTGCACCCTAGAGGCGACCATCGGTACTGCTGATATTGCTGACTGTCGGGTACTTCACACACTGTTTGCGGGGTAGAATGTCATTATTTTTCTGATGAAGAATTAGACAACGTTTAATGTTTGTCACCAACAACTAAAAAAAATAAGGGAAGTTTCAGAATTTCCACCTAATACCGCCCGACGGTACCAGTAAGAGAAATGGTACCGTAGTGCCATCTAGTGGCCAAGACGCGTTATCGCGACCATAACGACAACATGACAGTAACGAAACAAAAGTGACCCCTACTGCAGCAAAACTTTACTGAATCATAATCAGACAGTCAAGAAAAATCAAAAGTATATATAAAATTGCATTCTGAGACGCTGCAATGTGTCTTTTTCAGTACGAAGGAACAAAGACATGTCCTACTTTAACCAAACTTGTGAGATCTCATGGGAACTCTGCCAACAGTATCTTCAAAAAATATAGAGAAATCTATTTTATATCTACAAACAGCTGATGCCATTGTACATCACATTATAACAGCGAGCTAACACTGATGGACAACATGTCATGTTTGGACAATTAATCAGGGTAGTAAAGTTTAAATAAGTCGTTACTAAAAACAAAGGTTCCCTTCAAAATAGTTAATGAAGAACTAAACAGATGTGGCTTAAGAGAGGGTCCAAAAATACAGATTATGTCTCAAGTTTCATCTTTAAGAGACTGCTTTTTAGTCTCAGTGTGACTTTTATACTATTTAAGGGGGTTTATGTGTATTTACTGCAGTTGTGAACTGGTAAAAAGTTTATCTCGACAGGTGAAAAAACTGTCATAGATTTCCTTTTTCCTGCGCTCCAGCATCCTTAGGTGAGATAATACATTTAGTTCCATAAGGCAGTGTCGTATCTACATATTCACAGCCAGAGTCCAGTGTTAGAATTAGTCAATATTCTGGGTTTCCTTCACTCAGATTAAAATCGGATCATATGCAATCCAGAACCTGGAGAACATTAGTCAGAAAATAAGTGAACGGTGTATTTTTTAGCATGGCATTTTAGATAAAAATGATAACTTTATATTACCGTCTGGTCCTGTTCGTCGCGGGAACATGACAAGAATTTAGGGCTGAACGTCACATGTGGACACACACGACTGTTAAAGATGTTCAAGCCCCAGTGAGAGTGGTAGAGATAAGGGGATTAAATATGGGGATTTAAAATGCCGCAGGGTAATTCAAAGAGAAAGTCTTAAAGTTAATAGAAAACAAAAATGCATAAAAAAATAAAATAATGGAAATTTAAAATTTCCAGGTCCAGTGTGGGGAACGTTGGTCCAGTGATGCGTTCGGACGCAGGACAGCCCACAGGCTGTTGCGCGCTCTGACGATGGAGCAGCAGCGTATCCGCGAGTTAAGACTCCAGCTGTTTAAGTCTGTAAGAACCTTATGTGTTTAAGTAATCTGACTGTGGCCTTCCAGCACACAGAGAAGCTCAGAGTGGCAGATTTCCAGTGTTGTCCAACACCAGTGATAAAACAAAGGAGAAGAAAACTGACCTAAGAGAGACCACATCCACAGACGTCTGCTGGACGGGATGGATGAGCGACGGTGGAATGACTCAGGTGTTGGGTGCTCCTAAAACCTTATTATTGGTGCTACCCGTTTGTGTCCTACCATCATGAAAAACTAAGCACGTTCCCTGTAACAGTACCCTTATCAATAATGTGTCAGTAGTAATGTGCAGGTGGTGTCTGTAAGCTGCCTCTTCCCTGGCTCACTTCCCTCTCGCTCACTCCGTGCTCGCTTCTTCGATGTGTTGTGATGCGTGGGGAGGTGAGATCAATGCGGTGATGGCGGGTCAGCGTTTCTTCGTCAAAGCTCAGTGGTCAGGAGTCCTCTGGGTCTGGCTCCATCCTCCGGGGTCGGATGCTGACCAACAGCACTGTGGGACACGGGAAAGAAGAGGTCAGGACACAGCTGTATAATACAGATTTGGTTAAAAAAAACAATCATCTACTAGTTTTGTTTGAAAGAAGGTTCTTTAGCCCTATATTGATAAAGTCAACACACATACAGCTCCTGGACCCCGCGTGTGAAGTTGCTCGTTAAACGGGTTGTTTCCCCGTTCGTCCACCAGAGGTCAGCAAAGCGCTTATGTTATACACTGATTAGAGAGCCTGAGTCTTTACCTGCTGATGACAGGGTTAGGTGGGGGGGTGAGATGGGCGAGGGCTGGGGGGTTAGCTGCCCTCCCGTCTGCAGTGAAAACAGGGTTGACCTTAGCTGGTTGGTCCACGTCTAGCATACTGTTAGTAAAGACACCAGGAGGCTGCATTAGATGGAGCAGAGGGACAGGGAAAGGAGTTAGTCTCTATGGAACCACTGGATAATCATATGTAGACGTCAAAGGTTGAAGTACAATGAACATGTGCACGTCTTAACCAGCCATGTTACACGTAACCTTACAAAGAAACTCACAGCAGTTGTAGGAATGATCCAGCGCGGCGTGATGACAGGTTTGGGCTGATGAACTGGGGGCAGCTGGAAGAAAAGAAATGTGTCGCCATCTAAATTTCTGTATGCATATTTAGGTTAACCTTAGATATGGATGCAAATCCAGATTTAGAACCTGTTAACATAAAAACTGGTAAATGTCAGAGGACTTGTCCAGACTTACAACGGGAGTCAGGTCAGTGAAATCAATCAGGTTGACAGAGACAGGAGCAGCACTCTGCGGGTCAACGTCCTCCGTTTTAACCTGCAGGCAAGACACACACAACCAAATTAAAAGCGTCCCTCGGGGTAATGGTGAGAGAAAGTCACTCTCACAGGGCAGTTCACTCCAAATGATATTAAATACCTTTGGAGCCAGGCTTTCACTGACAGACTCAGAAGGCATGCTGGGAGCAGACGTGTTCGGATCTTCTGTTAGCTTCTCAGCACTGATGACCGGAGCAAACAGAAACATGGGAAAGAACATCACGTCCCGTCTCCATCAGATTCCTGTTGTTTGGCAAAAGGGGCCAACATAATCTGACCCACTGACCTGACTCCGGCTGCACAGAACGACAAGGCTGGTTTGAGCAGGTCCCAGGACTCCTGGAGATCGGGCCGACCGCTAACAGACAGCGACGAGTTGCTGCCCATTCTACCTGCGCGCGCCTTTAACCTGCAGGGACACGCAGGTCACAAGGGATGTTTTACAGCAGCTGTTTACAATAACTTTCATAAGAGAAGCTTTTTCTGCCTGTAACAAAGCTAAGCCTGCTTTTTTAGAAAAATTAAAATTAAAAGAGGTGCACAGCCAACACATTAAAGGCATATTTTAGATAATTCTATTCTAAATCTATAGCTCTTTCTGTCAGAGACAACCTCATTTACGAGAGCTCCATAGCTGTCCACAGTGTTCTTTTTAAGGGTGAGCTGCTGGTGATGCAATGGCTGTAAATTCTAGTATTAATCCTCATGAATATTCAACTCTGGCAGCAAGGAGCGCCGTGGTTGGCTGGGCCAATTTGAAAGACCGGAAAAAACTGGAGGTTGATGAAGGTGGGATGAACGACAAGGCAACGAGTAAGGCCCAAACATGCACTTCCAACGTCGCTCTAAGCTCCACTGATGACAAAACCAATATAAATGCATTCTAACGCCACAAAAAATACAGAAATATTTGCCATGCTTTTGTCAGCAGGTGAGGATTTGGTCATACCTGACAGATGCATCCTGCACATTACAGTTTTTATCTCCAACAATAACGACGTGTTCCTCTGAGGGAGCCTGCAGAGCAGAACGAGCAGGAGAAACCATCCCCACTGTGATTCATGTACACTGCTTCTCATATTAGTGCTGTAAAATTGTTTAGACAACCAGGATAACACGAAATCGGCGTATTCCTGTGATTGGAAGACTGCGGCGTCTCTCACCATGACGGCGGCAGCCTCAGCTTGTGCCTTCAGGATGTTGCTCTTCAGATCTTCGGGCGTTCGCAGCGGAGTGGCGCCCGGGCTGCTGCTGGCCGTGCTGCTGAGACTGCACTTCTCCGTGATTTTCACCACGTCCTCCTGCAACAGCCCCACAACAGGCGTTGAGCAACGGGACGAAACACACAGAATATAAACAGAAAGACTGAATCGACACCTGGTTGTTTAATGCCACGTTGACGTTGATGTTGTTTCTCGGGGTGACGGGAAGGGGACTGATTTCCAACTCCAGCTGTTTCAGACGAGCGGCAGCTTCTGAAGAGACACGGCGTTTGTTAACAAGAACACTGCTGTTACCTTTCAATGCCGATTTCCCAAAAGAGGCGGATAAGCAGCTTTTGGGGCTGCGTGACCCAAGCGTGACCTCACCGCTAAGGCTCAGCGAGTCCTCTCCAGTGGCGCTGGGGGCAGCGTAGGGGCTGCTCGGTCCAGCTTCGTCCGCAGCCATGGCTGCTGGAAGGCCAGGGGCCTTGAGGACATCGTCGACGCACGTCTCTATCAGCTCGGAAACCGAGGGCACGCTACAGACAGAAAGAAGACCCTGCTGATGAAGACGCAGGTTGCACATTAAGAGGGTCCAACTGCACAACTTACCTGCAGCACCTGAACAGTCTCTACAACTGGGAAGTGAGTCCTAATGGTGCATCCCATTAGCACAACAACATCAGGATAAACCCCCAAAACGTGATTCAATTCAGGGAATATTACTGCCGAAGACTGACCCCACTGCTTTTTGGAAAAGTCATATTAATACAAGAAAAAACACAAGATGCTGAACCTTCAGAGAGGTGAGTGAGAGATGCATCCAAAGCAGGTTTAGCCTTAAAAAGCAATAACACAACATCAAGAGGCAGAGAAATGTGATCCTGCCCATGAAAAATGGGTCTTCAAAGAAAGCAATAACTTTTCTGGGAATAATACGGTTGTAATATCCTCTGAATTCTCGAGCAAAACCTGAAGCAAATCATTTGATACATGGCTTCTGAAAGGAGCTTTCCCAGCAGCCCAGTAATAACCTCATATTTCTCTGGCCTCCAGTAAAAATGAAACACGATAAACATGTTTTACTATATACGACCCAGGAAGAACAGGATCTAAAGAACAATGCGCACAGAGAGGAACAATGCTTCGCCCCTGGACTCGGATCAAGATGTACGTAAAACACTCCCACATGTTGAGTGATCCGTAGAAAAAGAAGGCAAATATATTTCTAACCTGTGTGAGTAATAAACACAACTATGAGGCAGAAAATCTCCAAATACAAGCTTGTTTGGGACTTTATTTCCAGGTCTCTGCTCAACTTTTCAAACGGCAGCATGGCACGTTCACGTCTCACGGTATCGTGTTCTTCCGTGTCAGAATCATTCCCGCTTCCATTTTTTTGCTACACATCCAACAAAGGGCGTCAGAATTCTGACAGTAAATGGATGATACGGAAAAATAACCGACGTATTTGTTCACAGCGACAAAGGTCGTTTGGTGGGCAAAGCTGTAAATATTTAACAGATCACGGAGTAATCCGTGCATGAAATGTTTGTTTAGAGGTGTAGCATTAAACCAGCTCCAGCTTCTATACATTCTGACTGCAGACATCAGCCTCAGTCATATAGTCATAGCTTTGCTTTCTGCACAGTGCTAAAAAAAAAAAAAATAATCAAATAAACAATTCAAATTCAGCTTTGATTACATCTTGTTTGATTTCCGGCTAAAAGTGAGAAGTTCAATAAATATTCAATAACTTAAAGTAAGATTAGTGATCTGTGTATCTTTCAGATAGCTTCAGAGTGAAATCAGAGGCAAAAAAGCCGACTCCTAATAAAATAGGAACGCAAGTGCTTATGTAAGATTAAAAAAAACTAATCTGCTTGTATTAAATGTTTATAGAATCACATTTATAGAAAATGGTGATTGAAACGTATATAACCGCCACATCTTACCATGACATTAAAGAGCAAAGTAACAGGGAAGACACGGAGAAGGAGATAAAAGTCTAGAAATGGATGGGTTTTTTCCTAGAAGTTTGCTAGAATAAAGATTTTATCAAAGGGAGTTCAAAATGAAGAGATCAAGATGATGATGATGATGATGATGAGGCATCGGTTCAGGAATGTTGGATTTGAGAAGAATATCTCTTCTTCCACGAGACAAAACACCGGATATGTTTTCACAGGTGAAGCCCGGGTCAGTTTTAACTGCTGTCCGAGTCGCCACGGGACAGATCCTGAAACGGCCGTCAGCGGTCGGGGTCTTTCCAGCTCCCCGTGGGGGAATATTAGGAATGGAGGGAAGATGACACCTAGGGGAGAACAGGAGGGAGGGAGGGTTTGTGAGGTGAGGAGAGCAGGGGGAAGGAGGTGGGGATGCCACCGATACAGCAACCGCAGTGGGGGGGATGGATTTAAAGAAAGGACAGAGATGAAAGAAATCAGAAGAGGCTGGAAATGGAAGTGATGGGAAAAAGACTAAATTTCCATGAAATCAAATTCCACTTCTCCAAAATGTAGGATGCTGCTGTAACAGTCATTCATTTCTGAAGTGAAAGGCCCATGTAAAGATTAATAGTGGCGATCTTTCAGGGCGACAGGAGCAGATCTGGGTGATTCTAAAACAACTGAGAGAATTTCGCAGCTGAATTTGAGCTGAATGAGATCAGGATACGGAAACAGGGCAAAAAACCAGCATCCCAGCCGGGAAGAATGGAAAGATTCCATCGCAACGCAACACAGAAGATTCAGAATGGAATCAAACTTGTTTTTATTCCTTTTCGTAAATCAGGCTGTGAAGTAAAGGCGCGACAACCACACTAACACTAACTCCCACAGCCCGCCTCAGGGTGCTGTGACAAGTGTTGTGACACGAGCGCTTCCGCGGAGCGGAGGGGCTCTCTGGAGCCTCTGACCCCAGCGACTGGGGTCTGACGGCCTTTGTCAAATCTGTGTTTACAGATCCAGCGCGACAGGCCCCGGAGCGCTCATTCCTGGTGACAGCTCCACTGAGAGGCAGCTTCTCCCCACCATCATAAAAAAAAAAAAGAATATTTCCATGATGGGGAACTTGTGCTGGGATACTGGGCCTTTTATAGGTCCGTATACGTACAAGAGTGATCCAATGATCATGTGAGAAGATGGAAGGTTTTTTTACTAATGTGACAGAACGAAAAGTCAACAGACACAGAAGAAGACTAGATGAGATTTTCAAACAGGAAAACATAACAGAGGAAGAGGAGAAAGAGGAAGACAGACTCCGCAAATCAACGGGCCGAAGTAACTGAATGAAATCAGAGAATGGCTCCAGGACTTGAGATTCATCGGCAGGCGGCTTCAGCACTCTAACCGTAATCACCGTTCTGACTTCCCAAAGCTGAACAAGCAGGGGGAGAGGGCTACCCGCTCAGCGGATCAGGAGGACAGCAGGCTGGGCTCCATGCAAAAATCAATAGAGACGATGTACTGAAGTCAAACGCCAAAGGTTTGGGAGGAGTTAGGGAAAGGGAACATGGATTGGCGGAGGAATCACAGGTTTCTGAGGTATTCGCTTCTTCTACCCATCCACCCAGACGGTTGCAAAAGCTGCAATGGTAAGTAAATAGTCAGGAACTGCACGTTCGTGAGAGTGTATCAGGAATTTTGTTGGGTTATTTTGATAAAGCTGACCCTGGAGGGCACTGGAATGTGAGCCTGTGCCCACCGGGTTGCATCTGAACAGGTAGAACTTCATCTAGAGTCCACCTGTCCACCTGAGATTTAGTGTTATTTAATAATATTTCTATGTGAGCACCACCCAATCCAAGCCGATGGCTGTGCATCCGAGGAATGACAGCAATAGTTCAATAGAAGTATAAAGCAACCTGCTCCGCCAAAGAACAGGTATTTGAGGAACAGCTGGTTAGAGGTTTGATCAGGAAGGTTTCACACGAAAAAAGACTGGAGTGAGAAATGATTTCCAGAAGGACAGGATGCAAAGACAAACATACACTAGTATGCGTCGTCATCCTGAACGTCCCAAGCATCCCAAATCAGCCCACCGTTTCCTCACAGATTAGCTTAGCATTTCATGCTGTTTCAGGCAAAAAAAGATGGCAAATCACAGGACCAGATTGCAGTGCAAGGAAGTAGTTTCCCAAAGAACAAAACGAAAAAGCCCGACACTACACAGCCGCTGATTGGTAAAGCTTCAGAGAAGGCGAGGTTGGATGTTTAGATGTACCTACCTGGCCTGCCTCCAGAACATTTATCCTCAGTATATCTTAATACTGGAACACACAGGGGGAAACCGCTGTTTTGTCAGCATGTTTTCTTTAAGTGTGATGAATTGTAGATTCTAACATAGTACATCTAAATAAGACATTCACAAAAAGCAAATGGATCCACTTTGACTGTGAAATAAAGATAGGCAACCTGATGGGTTCCCTAAATCTAAAGCCAAAAACGATAAACACGGTTAATGAAAGAATCTACGATCGGTCAGTTTGACAGGACGTGTCTGCTTCTCTTATGTCACTGATGTATGTAGCTGCACCGAGGTAAAAGGAACTCCTTTATTCTGTTCTGATAGTTACTGATCCTTCAAAAACTAAAACACAAGTAAAGGAAACGACCCGTCTGTTGGTCCTTTAACACGTGAACACGGCCTGTGATCGTTGTTACACACACTAGGTGCGATAAATCATAAAAATCTGATCAGCAAGCCTTAGTGAATTGTTTTTACAGCGCATGCACCCTAGTGCGAGCCTGTCGCCTGCTTAAACATACCGTTGCATGGCAGTCTGTGGTATGTGATGCAATCTACTAAAACAAACAAGAAACTCCTGCCCTCAGGGTACCGTTCAAACGCACACAATCAGGCACACTAGTACACAAACAGGGAGCTTCGGTTCTGTTAAAGGCCGCGTGCTGGTCTGCAAAGCACCAACCTTCTCTTTTCGGGGCCCCGGACTTCGTGGCAGAGCTTCGATCTCCATTGGTCCGCAGGCAGAGGCAGCTACCGGGCTGACCACAGGCACGGCGGACCAGGCGCCTCTAATGAAAGACGGCTGAGAAAGAAAAGATGTCAACACTTGAATGCCTCCTGAGCACTCATTTCTTTCTGCTGAGCTGCGAACTTCACAACAGAGAATGAAATTGCCAGATATTTCCAGATGTAATACAAATACTTCGGCCTCCCACCTTGTCCTTGCTGGAGCTGACTCCATTGCCTGAGGAAAGAATCCTGAAAAGGATAAAAAGGGGGGGTTTGACTTGCATATTACACAAGAAAATGTTTCTGCAAAACTTACAGCATCTTTGGGCAAAACTCCCAATTCTGCTGTTCATATTTTAGGACTCCTCAATTATTTAGGAGTCACTTTTTAAATCTACCAGGGGACAAAGATAAGATTAAACAAAGCGATTCAAGAGCTTTGTTGCTATAAAGGGAGCTTGCGTGGAAACAATGCAGCTCTGTTGATTTAAAAGAGTTATAAAGTCACAGGAATGTTAGTTTTCACAATACTTTGACTCAGTTGGTCCCATGACAGTTTAAAAAAACCCCCAGTGACACAAAGACTTTGGCTCGCCAACATATCCTGTAACAAAAAGCTATTCTGTCACCGGATTACAGTCAAGGCTTCAAAATGAATCAGGCGGGAGTGGGTCAGCCAGGGCATCTGACTGACAGAACTGCAGACACTTAAGCGTGGACACACAACCAACGTGCAGAAGGAGGATCATCAGGTTTGATCAGTGTACTCACTCGTGAGGATTCAGTTGTCCTGTACACACACAAACACACACAAAAACAGGAAGTAAGCTTTCAGGGTCCACCTCCTGAGTGTACATGTAAGGATGAAGGGTGCAGACCGTGGGTACCGTGAGGTATCACCTTTTCCTCTTGTGTTCTCACCTCTGTTCTGCATGGTTCTTCTGGAATAACGCCGACTGGGCCGTCTTTCAAACGAGGCCGACCTCCTGGCTTTGCTGGCCTTGGTTGTTTGATACTCCGTTTTTCCACTGTTAACACAGATAAAGATATTTTTCCTAGAAATTCCTGTCAGCGACGTGGAATATAACGATCCGGAATATAACACAACCTTTCTAACGGTCCCTGGATAAATCCGTGTTTTCTTTCCAAAACAGGGCGCAGTATCGACCCCTGCTGAACTCTGGATCCACCCAGGCGATAACAAAAACACACTCCGCAACCTCTGGTTTAGAACAACTTTAGTGGCAGCGCTTATACAGCCGAGTCGCGTCTGAACTCACACAGGAGAGAACCTGCTCGCTACTGTCCCTGACCGGCACAAATAAAAGGAAGAAAAACACCGGCACTAAAAAATACGTATTCACTGTTTATAATACAGCCTAAAAAAAGCAATTACGTAGTACTGAATGTTTTTGTAGCATTTATTTATGAGGGACACTTTCTAAATCTATCCTTAGGATGCATGAGTGGTATAATGCTACAATGAAGGGAAGAAAACATAGAAGGAAGACTGGACTTTTTCCACAAGCCGACTCGACCTGGAGCTCCCCCGGGGCGCCCTCTCCTTACCTGTATCTGAAGCGGGATCCCATGCGTATGAACCCAGAGCGTGCCGAGTTCTTCTGCACTGGCCCTCTCAGCCTGAAGAAAGCGTTGTGTTCCACCGCACACTTCCAGAGGTGCTTGCACGCCTTGGGATGATCCATCCTGAAGACAAAGGTGTGCTCCTGTTCCTTCCCCTGGGCAGAGGTTAGCAGAAGAACAGAGGAAGGCTCCAAGTGTTAAACAGCACAGACACTGAGCCCAAAGTCACTATCACACGTGGTTTTAAAGAAAATACCTTAGGAGATCAACGATAAAACATGGCTGCCCACAACAACATGGTCTCGCTCGTAGGGGTAGACTGAAACACAATCAACTGATGGACACTGCAGATGTGGCTTTATTAATCCAATTAATCCGATTTCCCTGGAACCACTCATCTGTCATTTTTGGAATTCTTCTGTCTTTTGTCTACCGTATTTATATTGGTTTGCGTGCACCAATGAACCATGACTACTTGAAACTGAGGCAGGTGACATGAGCCACTCGCAGTCTGCAACAGTTTCAGACCCGAGAGGGAGGAGACAGTGTGTTGGAGAAGGGTGCATACCACAAATACCAGAGGGGGGGTGGACGTCTTTATTCTGCTCACTTAGCGACCTCCACAACTGATATCAAACCAGATTCGGGACCTTTGCCTCCGGCTAACAGAGCACCTTAGCTTGTCTCATTTTGAATTCTTCCTCGTTTCTGCCGTTGGTTACACAGTCGGAAATATTACAAAAAAAAGACAGACAACGAAAAAAAAAACCAAAGTCATTGCACAAGTTTACCTGTTCATCATCCTCCACTACCACAAGGGTCAGTTTGCTCTTCTTGAAATCCAAACAAGTAATCTTTGGCCTAAAATATTGCAAAATAAAAAGAGCATTTAGAACACGTCCAGCCGATCAGATGGCATGACACAAACAAGGGAAGTAAATGATTCTATACATTGAGGTGAATTAGCCCTACCAGAAGAAGAGACCAATCTTTGTTGCTCCTTCAAAGACAAGAACACCGGTGGGTGTCAGACCCAGGCTGTATTCATTACCGTCTCTGGCCTTCAGGAAAAGCCAAAAAAAACAGATCTTGAATACATTTACCTTTTACAGTGCACAGAATTCTGATTATTCCTTTACCTTGACCATATGCATGTCCACACCATACATCTCCAACCACTTGGCCTTGTTCAGGTAGTTGATTTCAGCCTGAGCTGGTGTCTGACCCCTGCGGAAGAGAGAAAAACGGTGCAATGAAGACGTAAAGGAGCAAGATCTAAAGTAGAGAGACATAAAAAGAAGGAAAAATCTAAAAATCGGCCAAAACGTATGCCAAAATCCCAACCTGCACTCTTTCCATGCATTGTAAATTGCCAGCTCCACTTCTTCTGTCTGGTTACGGGATGAAGCGAAATTCTGAGACCAGGTCTAAGTTGTGTTCCAGAGGGTCACAATCACCAAGCTCAGCTGAAGAACAAAAAGAATTCACCAACAACCTTAAAAGCGGTGTCACTGACCGCTACAGGTGACGCTGACGGACATCTGATCAGCCTCCGGGGTCAGAAAAGTCACAAAATTGTGGACTGGAGTCTAGAATGATCAAATCTTTGATTCCGCAGTTACGCTAAACACTATACCTGTTGGTGACCAACGCTCTTATCAGAGCTCAAAGCTCATGTTTAGGAGACATCCATTCTACCGCACCGGCCTGAGGCGGGCTCACACCTCCACTCAGCAAATAACATTCCACACACAGTGTACCGAACAAACAATTACAGCTCCTAGAGGACGTTCCAGCGGGCAAAGGAATTCCAAGGAATTCTCCCGGTTTGCTCACCCTGTAGAGAAAAGGCAGCCAGCTCCACAGCTGTGTCAAAGGGACACTCCAGCCTGGAAATACACACACACAGATTGTCAACCACCAATTCAGCTAAAGTGCTGCCAATAAAACAAATAAATAGATGAAGAAACAAGTCTTATAAATAACCCAAGGCCTTGTGATCATACACCACTTGCACCATTTTCTTATATATATTAAGACAAACAAAAAAACACTCCTAAATACACAGTTCACTTCCTGTATGCTGTTGATAACTCTATTCTGCTCAGGTGCACGTAATCCTGTAAGCCTCTTACTGTAACATGGCAAGGACAAGCGGCACAATAAAAGGTTTCATGCTGAGGGGGATAACAAAGGAAGTAGCATATCAGACTACCCAGTCTAAATTATACATTTTAGGTGAGAAAATAAAGATCGTGTTTTGTATTTTTCTAGTACTGTCAAATAATAGCTTGTTTATATTCTCTATGATTATGCACTACTGTATTTCACATTTTTTAACTCTTTAAAGCTTTTTAAAAAGTGTGAGTGTCGCTGTAAAGTAGGTGAATGAAAAACAATATGCAGCCATCTGAAAAATGACTAATTCGGCTCTTGAATGACTGGATAAACGGACTGTTCCTCCATGAGACGACATCTGTTAAGGGCAACATTCTTACACACATAAAAGGCTCTGCAGCAATTTTGCTACAGAAGGTACCCACTTTCCACTCAGGATGTCTTGCTTCAACTGTAAGACAAACAGATATCTGGAAAAAAAAAAAGAGAGAGACAAAACAGGGGTTTCAATGTGACCATTCAAACAAGTTTAAATCAACTGTAAAAAAATATTCTGACAGGCTGAAAAACCCAAAAGGCGTTTCTCAATTGACCTGGTGAGCTCCTCGTGCAGGTTGTTTGGTTCTGAGGAGTAGAATTTGACTCTCATGTGAAGGCAGTAGGGTGGGCCAACTGGAAAACAGAGCAAAACAGAAGCTCAGAGGATGTCGGAATGTGTCACAAAATAGACCCAAAAGAGGCTTCCAGAGCACACATCATCTGGCTGAAACACAAGACTTTGTTAACTTACTTTTGACTTGTTTTTTGATGCTTTTTGTGACATCGAGCCAGTGCTGCAACGAGACAAATGTGAGAAAAAGCATCAGCATGGATGTGGAGAAGATGGTGGAGTCAGATTAGCGTCGAGTAGTCAGCGGCGGCGTTTGCTAGGCGCAGCTAAAAAACTCGGAAGTTCAACATGCTCAGAGGTATGCACGGGTGTTTCCATTTCTCCTGGAAGTTCAGGCTCTACGAGGCATGAAAAATTTCAAGGAGGGAGGGAGCGAGTGGACAAATGGGAGGGGGAGAGAGGGGGAGATAACAGAGGAACTCGCTAGACTGCTCTCCCCCACATTCCTATTACAGCCCTTCCTCTCCCTCCCGATCTCGCTTTCCCAGCCTTCTGACTCGCAGCCTCCACCCCTCTCTCCACGGAATCTTTCTTCACGTGCCGTCTTTCATCTTTCCCTCCTTCCACGGCCTTCACCGGGCATCGGAGCCGAGGAATGGGGACACGGCAGCCCGGACGGGAGCTAAACCGCTTTATTCCTCAGCGCGGTCTGACTCCGGCAGAGGCGACAATGGTCCCGGCACCAATCCCTTTAGCTCCGGTGCTGGAAGGGAGCCCCAGCCTAAAGCCTTCCCTCTCTGTCAACAGAAATCTGAGACACAGCTGAGCTGATGGCTTGAAGGTGGAGGGCGGCCGCAGTCCTACCGGCACTTGTGCAGAGTCCATGAAGCGCAGGCCAAAGTAGTCCTTCTCTACGAGGTCCAGGTGGTACATGATCTGGTCAAACAGCTCCTCTCCTTTGGCTTTTTTCTGGGCAGAAGAAGAAAAATGTGTTTGTTTTCCTTTGGACTGGCAGCATATTTTCAGACCCCTCCAATGAAATACACGTTTAAGAGCATTTGTAGCAGCTGTAATGATGCAATATTGGTTTTTAGCCTCAGTGTTCGTTCAACGTCCTAGTTTTGTCTGCGAGGATCAGATGTATTTTACAGACGATAATAATAACAACATGGCGTAATCTGACTCTGAACCGGGTCCAGACTGTACCAGGTACGGCCCGAGTTCAGCTCAGAACTGGAAGATCTCTTCCTCACACGCACGGCGCGGCGGAGCGGCCACGTTGTCATGGCGATAGGGGCTGGAGTGGCCCAGACAGCGTGGAGCGGAGTGAAGCAGGGGTGACGGATGTGTCATGTGATCATCAGACCCCGATGACCCCTCCCAGGGAAATGTGATTAGGTATGATCTGACTGCTTTCTTCTCACATGTGTCCTTCACGTTAATTCTAGCGAATCCTGCTAAAAACATGACTTTTCTAGAGGAATTCTCCTTCCCAGAACAAGAGTATTCACAGCAAATCAACCCTGGTTGGATCACATTTTATATTTTCTTCATAATATTAATAATAATGTACAAATAAAATGGGTTGTTTGGCACCGTCGTGCGGGGGAACTGAGAGGAACTGCGAGGGTCTCGGACACCCACACCCACCCAGGGAGGACTCCTGGGCAGCTCGGGGCGCTGGCCCCTGGCTGGCTGGCCCCTGGCTGGCTGGCAGAGCCGACAAGGCATGCCGCTCCCGTGCAGTACCCGAGGAGGGTTGGGGGGGGGGGAGTATAAAGAACCCATTGTGCATGTGTGTTGGACTCAAGGCCTTGTTACAGTGCCTGCAGCATTGTTTGGCTGCTTACGGGCTTTCTGCCTGCCCGCGGGCTCTCACCCACCACCGTTGACTAGTAGGTTTAGTTAACCCACGGAACGATGTTTCCCTTCAGGGGACAGGACATGACAAAGGGCTGGAAAGCGTAAATAAACAGGTGTGAGCAAGCGATGGGGCGTCATCGAAGGGTTTACACTAATGAAGCCACGGTACACAAAGAAAAGGAAGCTGGAGGAGGAGAATGTGTGGGTGGCTGAGGGAGAGTAAAGGAAGAGAGATAGAGTGAAGAAAAAACAGAGGAATGCGAATCATAAGACTGTCAGGAATTATGTACGGTCACGGATACTTGCAGGCACAGGTATCCCTGGGAGACAGCTTTGGGTGGCCTTAAATACTAGCGACACACAGTTGGAGGGCTGGAACAGCTTGTAAATGGGCCCTATTCACAGTTAGATTTTGGTTGACTATTTACAAGCACCTTTTCAGAAAGAAAAACCAACGGTCCTACTTAGCGGGGACCCCTGCTGCTTCTGCCAACGAGCCCGTACACAAACAGGCAGCCAAACTTAATTTAAGCAGTTTTATGGACGTTGTTGCTGCCGTTTCAAGAGTTTTAGTAGCGGTTTTTGCAACATAGTTGCCATTTTAGGTCAGGAATGACCAAAGGTCATGCTGGCTCTCTGTCTGTGTAACGTAAGTGATGTTTCGTTGGAAGAGAGTGTGAAAGTCTTTTGTTCGCCTGTGGTCACCACTCTTAGAGGATTTAGTTTCACACGGTATCCAGACACTGGGGATTAAACCGTCTTTCATGCCACGGTACGTACATCCCAACCCAAGACGTTCGGTGACACGTGGGTGTGTGTAAGTGGTGTGTTTCTACTTTCAAAAATATTTACCTCATAATTTCCTAAAATGAGTCATCTGCCTCTTATTGATGGCTACTCTTCTGGACCTGCTCTTGAAATGCTGCCGTTATCGTGAGTGCAAAGGCTATCTGGGGAAGTAAGGAATTCAAACAAAGCCATACGGCTCACCCAGCAGCTGCTAAGTGTACTATCAGTCAGAGATAGATGAAAGATAGGAGGTTTGGGAAAATAGGTGGTTCTGTTGAGTTTAAGAGTTAGTGCAGATCCAGAGAAACTGAGGGAATCGCTGAAAAAAGTTCCAAAACTAACGAAAAATAAGAAAGACAAAGGAGGGAAAAGGGCAAAGAAAGACAGAATCCAGATTAGTGTTGCACCCAACACCTCACCGACAGAAAGGATTATATGTTAATGATTTAGGGGAAGCCTGAACAGCCTCTGGAGTGTGTGGCATGACATCACTTGATACGCTGAATTACGTGTTTATTCTCTCGCTCGCTAAGTTGGTGTGGAATCCTGAAAAGCTGGGTGATTTCATTGAACACAGTGAAGGTTGACTGCTGACTCACTTTAGGAATCATGCTAACTTGGGAGTTGAGGAAAAAAATATATGAAAGAATAAACTAGAAAGAGGGACAAAAAAATCAAAACTGGTGTAAATGTAAAAACTCCCCTCAACTCTCTTTTTAAATGTAAGAGGATGAGATTTCAACAGTCATCTGGGAAGAAAGAAAGGTGGGGAAGAGAGAGAGAAGAGGAAAGGGGCGATGGAATTCATCTCCCTGTCCTCTTGGTTATGAGCCCGACGTGTCATGTGATTGACGGTGTTCTTCTGAGAGGATCATGGAATTACAGGTGATCAGCAACGACGCCACACACACACACACACACACACACACACACACACACACACACACACACACACACACACACACACACGCTTAGGTGGTTGTCCTGCCACAGGCACTGGGTGGCTCCTATTAGCATCTAAACTGTTTTAGGTGATCTACACGTTTCTTCCGTTACGCCCGACCCCTCTCCTCCCGTACGCAGCTTTACGTTGGTGTCCAGAAAGTCCGGGCGTGGCTCAGCCCTCCATCCTTACCGGCAGGTCGACGCTGACGTCTGTCCCGTCCAGCAGGGACACTCGGCAGGTGATGATGGACTTTGCCTCCCCGGCGGCTGGGATGTGCGTGGAGGCGCGTTGGGCTTCGCGTAACCGGGTTTTTTCGGCGTGTTTCCGAATGGAGCGTCGCCCCAGCGTCCTGCGCAGGAAACTCAGCATGATGAAGGACAGCGTAGGTTACAAGACCACTCCTGAAAGAGAGAAGAGGTGGTGTTCAAACCTAGCGTTTTGGACTTTTTATGATGTAAAGAGCATTTTAGTTTTTAGACAGTGGCAAGGGGGCTGCATGTATGCTAAAAAGAGGCTATTTAGCAGGTGTGCAACATTTGTTTGCATAATAATGTGCAGTACAGTCTCCTTGTTTACATTTGGAAGAGAAAACATTACGGTTACAGTGATTTATTTATAACATCTGGTTGATTTTTGGCGTAATTCTTTTCAGACAGCTGACAGTGATAATCCCGCTGACTTTAAAAGTTAAAGTTACCCCATATTCTATTGTTAAATGACAAGTGATATCTGGATTTCGTACAGCTTAGTTTCATATGCATAAATAGGGCAACGCAGCAGTAAAGTTTAAGTAAATTATTTCGTTGGAAGAATTACTAGTGACGCAGAAAAGTCCAATTCAACAGAATTTAGCTTATACGGTTCAGCGTTAGAAACAAATACTCCTGCTGCTAAGAATAGGTCTGGGTCAGGCTTCCACACGTTTAATTAACAAACAAGGATGGAAATCAAGCTAAACTGTCTAAAATTCTGCCTAATCTCCCTATTTATTCAAGCCTTGGATTGAAAAAGGAACATCACTACGGTCGGAGGTACCTAGTATTATGCTAAAGCAACAGGTGTGCGCTCGTTTTCTCACACGTCTCCACCGTGAGCAACAATAATCAACGGTAAGCTAGACTCCGACCGCACAAGCGTGACTGGAGCAACAAAACAAACGCCTCCTTTAGCCCCGTAGCTCCGGGATACACTTGCTCCGCGGCCACTTGTGGATCCGTGAGGGTCCGCGGATAAAGAGCTACTTACGGAAACCTGCTCCTCTGGATCCACGGGGAAACCTCGTCCTACTGCATCGCGAGGGACCGGGGAGCAGCGCCGCTTAGTCCCATAGTTTAAAACGCGTCTGGAGCTCTTCTTTTGTCGTCCTCGACTACTTCTTCGGGATAATTTTCTTTCCCAGGTCACAAAAAAGAAACACTGGGAGGCAAAGCTGCCCTCCGGATATGACGTCACAATAAATCCCTGGGGAAAAAAACGTGATTAGCATTTTTAAAGACCCAGTTTCGCTCTACCCGTCTCCATTTACCGGCTTTTTATTAACATTATCATTATTTCTATGCATGTAAAAATTAACCCTAACGCACTCTAGTTGTATTTTTTCTGGGAAGACTGACAAAAGTCTGAACCTTTCAATAGCGGAATACAAAGTATTTAAATCCACGGATTGAACATTTGCAAATTGATTGAATAAATCATACGATCACAATTTTTTACGGTAATAAGCAGTCCGAAGAATAATTTAAAAACTACTAAATGTGGCCCTTTTTGAATCACGTATTGATATAACCTATTATTTGACACCAGCACCCCCTAGCGGTTAAAGAAGGGGTTGTGGTTTTTGATTGGGCCGTTTGTAGTTTGAGTTCAAAGGTCATTCGAGATAGAAATTACTGTAAGTGGATTTAAAAGATGCCAAAAATAGCTACTTCTCACAATATTTTACTTATGCAGCACATTCATAAAATTCTTTTATCTCATTCTTCTGTTCTGGAAAAACATTAAATGTTCCCCTAAATAAATATAAACACAGTACAGTAATTTTATAGTACAAAGACCCAAGTTTCACATAGCTGCACAGAGAACATTAAAAACGTAATCTAATGTAGTTTTTTATTTATTTTTACCATCAGGATTTATCTATTCTGTCTTATTATGTAACAATTAAATTGACCCATGATTTAGTCATATTAAACCCGATATTTGACATAAGCAATTCAAACGTTTAAGAGCAATTTGCCCGTTTTTCTTTCCCTTTTCTTATTTAGGGATTTTTTGTGTTGGCACAGCTAAGTTAGCAGCTGATCTAACCAGCAGAGACTGTTCCAACCTCACTTTCGGTGTGGGAAAAGCCAGGTGATCTGAAGCCACGTCTCCATGCTTAGACAGACAAGCTTTAATTGTTCACAATCAAGCTTATAGACATGTCCAAAGCACCGTAAAACCACGATACCAGAAAAAAACAAGCAACTGAGGACAAAAAGTTGTTGTTTTTTTATATAACACAGGAAGGAATTAACCAAGAGTATAATACGGGTGAACATTTCTCATTATCTTGTGGTTCATTATATATATACAGTCGTCGCTATAGATTACGATCCAAATAAAACAAATCTTTCTTTTAAAATATCAGTCTTGAAATACACACCATGTGTCACATTTAAATCATTCAGAAGGAGGAGGGAAAAAAAAAATCCAAATTAAAAAAAAGAAAATCTTTCAGCTCACAAATGATTTTCCCTTTTATTTTAAAGTTGTTTTTTTTTTTCCATATACAACATTGTATTTACACGGTCTAATATTATTTACACAAAATTAACAAGTGGCACTGTGTAGTTAGGAGTATTCTCATCTCATTCCCTACTGGTCTTTTTTTTAAAAAAAAAAAAACCAAAATATAAATGACAATAAAAACAACTTAATGTTTCCACTTTTTTTTTTTTGTTTCAGTAGCACTACCTGCCACTCGGCCGCCTAAAAAGTGCTCTCTCCTTTGCCTACTTGACTCGCGTCGGAATACATTGAAGCCAGGATTAACTGATCCCTTCCATCGAGCCTTTGAACAGTACCAAAAAAAAGCGGCACAGACGAGTACCGATACCAACGAATCGTGCCAAACACGGGCTGCTACTTGCTGCATGTGTGCAACTGTTCATCTGGGACCGAACTGCACGTACTCACATTTTCAACGTGATTTCATGCAACTCGTGGACCTAGTCTGACATCAGCCGTGGGCCCGGCCTGATTAGGGGACTCTTAGTTTAGATCATGACGTGATGGATGGTTTTATTTTGCCCTCTTGTGTTTGTTTTGTTATTTTATTTGAGGGGGGGGATTAACTTTGGGGTTTTGTTCAGTTTGTTCAATTTGTCTGGAGGCCAGAGAGTGGGGTCCAATGTAAAATCAAGACGAGAAAACCAAAAAAGAAAACACGATTAGCGTGGGGATGTTGTGTGGGCCCTTCCCGATGTTGCTGGAAAGGATTTAAGGGAGTTTGGGTTTCTTTTTTTTTTCTTTTTTAAAGAGCATTGCAAAACAAGAGCCACAGGAAAGAGGAAAGCTGGTATTCCTTTTCTGATCCCTCCTTCCTGCGGATAAATGATTCAGCATCAACCGAATGGTTCAAGGAAGAGATTCCAGATCAGCTTCATTTCAGTTTGTGGCTTTATGGCACAACCTTTCATTCCAGTTATCAGACAAGCAGTTTTTCGACCAGACAGCCAACAAACAATGTTAGAAATGGTGATGAAAGACCAAACTCAACACACGCGCACACACACACACACACACACACACACACACACACACACACACACACACTTTGTCACAGCAGTAGGTTTTTTTTCCAGCAGAATCCATGGAAGTAGCCAATGACAGCAGGTACTGAAGCAGGGATTCGTTCAATTACAAGGAATCTACTCTTTATTTCATTCCTAAAAAAAAAAAAAAAAAATCTGTATTTTTGAATTAAAACATCTCCACGTATTATTTTGGCTTTAAAACATGTGTCTTAAAGGGGGTACCACGAGAAACAAACAAAAGAAACCCTAAGAATAAGTAGAAATTCTATATATTTGTGCTGCCTCGTTGAGCTGTTTTTTTTTTCCTTGACAATAAAGTGAAAGCAGTCTGCAAAGGTTGGTTTAAACCCCCGCTTCAGTGACCATTAAAACAAAAGCTTTGAGCGAGGGATTTTCAGTGAACTTCAAGCTGCAATATGACATCACTCAGAATATAAAATAGAAGAAGCTAAAAGTGAAGACAGTTGGGAAAATTCCACCACCAACGGCCGTCTTGGAGTTTTCAGACCGCCTGACCTTGGCCGTGTTTCGGCATGTCTGGGGGACCTGACTCTGCCCTCACTGCACGTGCACGACTCGTGAAGAAATGACTGGCGGAGATCACTGCTCATTGCTGAAGCAGCGGAGTGGCACACGGTGGAATTCTGAATGGGTCCTGACGGCCACCGAGGGCGAGCGCGCTCCTGAGCGCCACATCGGACCACTCCGAGGGAGGTGAGGGAAAGGACTGGGAAGGGACATCGTTCAAGAGGTGAGACACAAAGTGCATTCAGTTGTCCAATTGTTGGTCTGTGCCGTCAGCAAACGCAGAGGAAGATTCCGCTTCTTTGTCCCCAGAAAAGCAAAAGAACCCGGGAAGATGGTGGAAGAGGATTTCGCACTATGTTACTAGCTAAGATTGATTTGGGAATCCATGAACTCTAGAATCATACAAACACCTTTTTTTTTTTTGTTCAGTGGACAGGGTTCGACACAAACTAAAACACAATAAATACTCTCTGAGAAACGAAAGATAAAGTTTCATCTCTTTATCAGCTAAAAGGACACTAAAAAAAAAAAAAAAAAAGGCAGGTCCGTCTGGCAGACTTGCTCAGGAAGGGGACAGGGCTGCCCCTCTCCGGGGTGGGGGGGTTGATGTGGGCAGCCTTTCCCCTTCCTACTTAATGGCACTACAGCATCCCCCCGTCCACATTTTATCGTTTCAGTCCTTGAATACTTTTTCTCCACCCCGAACAAACAACACCCCCCTACTGGTACCTAGTCAACACAGCTGGATTTAGTTGTTTTACTCTAGTTTGTATTTCAGGTTTGTCCATTTGCCTTTTTCTCTCTGTTTTCTTGTATTAGCTTAAAGTGCAACAGTGCTTTTGTTCTCTCCCGGCGACTCCTCCCCCCTCAGAAGTCACGGGTTTGCAGCAGGATCAGCTTCGGGGTTGGCGCTCGTCTCGCTGGTCATGCTGGCAACGCTCGGCTCCTCCGCGTCCTCCTCTTCCTCCTCCTCGTCATCCTCCGTCACCTCTCCGACGTCCAGCACTTCCACCTCTTCGTCGTCATCGTCCTCCTCCTCATCCTCTACCCCCTCCAGTAAGTCTGCCGCCGCCGGCTCACCTTCCTCTGTGGCCGCCGGCTCTTCACCTTCGCCGTCCATCTTCTGGTCGTCCGTCTTCTCTCTATGCTGGTAGATGGCGGTCTTGAGCGGTTTGACCAGGCCCTCCTCGTAGACCTTCAGGATGGCCTCGCACACGAAGCGGTACTGGCTCTGACAGGGAAAAGGAAACTTCAGGGGGGGGAGGCTCTGCAAGCTAAAAACTGAATCCATGCGTGTACATACGGGCGTCTGGATCATCATGGCCCTCTGGTCTCTCATGGTCCTGACAATTTCCAGAGGATACACTGGCTGGCCACACTCCATGAGACACAGGGCTGTCTCCATGGTGATCAGAACTCCTGTCCGCCCAATGCCCGCGCTGCAATCACATTTGCGTAACATCTGAAAAGTCTAACTACTCGATTAATCGAGAAAACGGCTGCAAAATCAATCGACAAAGGAAAATAAAAATCCCTGTCGAAAACATTTTAAATATTAAATTGTGACACTGAGGACAGGATCAGTTGATCGCCTTCAGGTGAGGAAAGGAAGAGCGGCTGTACCTGCAGTGCACCACCATGGGCTGATCCTGCCCCGCCCGTTTGGACCGTACCAGAGCCACAAAATCCAGGAAATCGGTGGAGTCATCGGGAACGCCGTGATCCGGCCAAGCCAGGTACTGGATCTGAGTGAGCTCTCGCTGCTGCTCGGTCTGCAAACACACACACACACACACACACACACACGGTTCTCACGTTTGGTCCATGTGCCCTAACAACACATCGTTTAATACTAGATTTAAAACACTGATCTAAAAATATCGCTCAGTAATCAGACAAGAGTCAATCAGATCTGGTTGCACGCGCACGTGCACCCAAAGCAGATACCTACTGACCACTGCTTCTTTTGTGACTCAGAGCCCTTCCTCTTCAATGTAGCCTCAGCTGCATTGCCATGGTAACACACCTATCTCCATGGTAACAATCACAGGGAGAGTAGAATGCTAATTGCCTCCTTGGATGCCATAATACGTTTTAAATGCCAGGGTACGCAAGGGCCGCACAGAAGAGTCGTCAGGAAAACACAGACGGCAGGAGGTCACCAGGAACCAGCGGGAAAGTTCAACCCCTCCATTCAGAGCCCGCTCTTAAATGACCCCAGCAGCAGCTGAAACCACAAAGGCTCCAGTCGTTAACTGGCCCAATATTATGACAAACGATTTCCACGCTTGTCAAGAGCTAAAAGGCCACTAAAATACAGAGGTGACGGGATGTTTTTAATTTTAACTTTTATTGACGGAGTATATAAACATTTCAGGATGAAGAAATTGAGACAGGGAAAATATAAAACTGGCTGTCAGTGAGCAGTGTTGGGCCTGGGATACATTACCTCATCCACACAAAAAAGCCACAAACGACCATCACATGGTAAAATGTCACCAATTTCCAGCTACCCTCGTCCCAGTCTGTTCTCCTCTTCTCTGTTTTGTTTCTCTACTCCGACAGTGCGAGTGGCTAGGTAGTCATGGTAACCGGATCCCAATACGTGGCCTGCATGCAGTTAGTGTCATCCAGAAAAAGAACAGCCCACACTGGTGGCCATGGCAACACACCTCCTTGTGGGTCCACATCCTTCCTCAGACTCTCTGATTGGAGCTGCCACCTCTTTCTACGTCCCCTTCGCTCCTCCCTGACCCGCTTTGCTTATCAGAACATATCCTCCTCCTCCTCCTCCAGCGCTGCGTTTGTGTGCAGTTACCTGCGCGTTCATCAGAGTCATCTCCCGGACCAGGAAGGCGGAGTTCCCCTCTTCGTTGTGGCACGTTACTGTGAAGTCTCCATAGTTGGTGGCGCTGTCTGGATTGGGCCAGTACTGGTGACACTTGATCTAGAAACACAAAATCTTGTGTTTTTTTGATAGTTCAACAAATGTTAAACTATCACAAATAGATGTGATCTAGGAATTTTTTATGAATCAAGTTTGGGGACGTTTTTTTTTCAGAGCGACACTAAAGCCTTTTGGTGTGCAGATGTGTGAAAAGCAAACAATTTTACATGTAACAATACTGTTTGGGTCTTTAAAAGCTCAGTCTTCTGACCAACAGCCATTAACTGCTAAATAACAATAGTAAATATTTATGTTTAAACAGTTATTTATTGTTTGTTTTTTTCTTGGAAGTCTGTACAAACAGAATTTATCGTTTCCCAAGACGTTTCCTGGCAAATGCTCTTCCACATGAATATTGTTGATTTTAGGTGAGAAGCTCTTGGACAGAAAATGAAAACTATCACACAGCTATGCCAATATAAAGATGCTAAGGACCGACACGCAAATATGTCGTATTAGCAACTAGAACAAACAAACAAAGAACTTTGATGACGTACCCGTCCTCTTTCCACCTGTGTTGTCAGCATGACCACCATAGAGGAGCCCTGCTCCCACGTCATTTGCCAGAAGTCAGAGCAAGTGTTGGGCAGAGGGCCCTGGCATGCTATGTAGCGGTTTATCAGGCTGGAAGCGGGAATCTCCATCTATGCAGAGAGAAAGAGAGAGAGAGAGAGAGAGAGAGAGAGAGAGAGAGAAACAGATGCAGAGATGTTAGGTCATGGCCTTCAGTTCCAGCTTAAAAACTAGTTTGGTTTCTTTGTCTGTGCACTTATACTTTATAAATAAGTAGATTGATAAGTAGATTAAGTAGATTAAGTAGATTTCAATTTTGTTTTTTAGTTAGAAAAACAGTTTAAAATCAATTAATAAAAAAACAGAATGACCAAAATATCTGAAGTTGGGATTTTTGCCATCAACAAGCAGCTTTAGGTGTCCATCAAAACCAGAGGTGGGTAAACTAAGGCCCAACGAACTGGTTTAATCGGGCCTACAGAGCCTTCACAATTAATTTTCCAAAAGGCAAATTAAGAAGGTTTTTTGCTTGATTGGTCGGAAAAAGGTTCAGACCCCTTTCTTCATCTAGCATACAAGAACAACCTCAAGAAGGTGGAGCCAAACATCATTTGGAGATTAGAGATCTCACAGAAATACCAACCAGTATTTAGATGACAGGAAAAAAAGCCACATTGGAGACACTCACATTGATGTAATTTGCATTGATGTAGTCATCTGTGCTTTTCAGGATGACCCGTGTGGCATCATCTGCAGAGGGAGACAGAGAGGCAGAGGTGCTGAGAGCGCACGTACAGAGAAACCCACTCTCGCAGGGGAAGAGGGAGAACGCGAGGATCCCTACATGGGGAGATGTCTCTGTAGCGATTTTTGGAAACATTCTGAGGTAATTTGGCACACAGCATCGTCATCCCCGGCCTCTTCCTGTACAGTTGCTGCAAGAAAATGCAATACAGCACATTTATAAATTGTGGCTACATGTGATGATTTTTCCCTAATGTCATGAAAGATTCACAAATGTATAGTTCAGTCTGACTGTGTGCATGGTTCCCCTCACATCAAACTGTGCCAGTATGGCTCCACTGCTCAGGCCTTCTTTTAGGGTCACCATGGAGTCTCTCAAAGCATGCTGGTCTAGCTGGGTGGGGTCCTGGGGGCACTTCTCGGGGATGTATTGAAATTCTGGCTCTGAGTCTGCCTTCTCCTCCACCACATCATAGATAGCTGGATGGGGGGAAAAAGGATTAAAAAAAAGACAGCTCTTTACACAGGCGTTGTTTCCATGATGAAAGAAAGCCATTGCACAGCCTCAAAAAGAATACATGGGTATTTTATGTAAAAATGTACGTGAATGTGTTTCGTAAAAAGGCCAAAAGAAATGGACAGAGCTTCAATCAGCTGATGTAATCTTACATCTGCTGTGATGCAAGAGAGGATTGAAGGCATAAATCTCATTATGACCCAGTTAAAATAGCACAAATTTCCATGTTTCATCATCTTTAGGCAGGCCCCTCCCTGATTTTTTTTCTTTTTATGCATATTAAAACAAATGCTTGGCCATGCTTCTGTTACATGGGGAGCACACATTAGTGCAGAGACGGAGAATGTTTAAATTCATCACAAAAGTGAGATGGAGCAATTATTGCTCCTCATTTATGGATAAACCAACCTGTTAAGCGGTTGTTTAGGTAATAAATAGCACATAGTTTATTAAAAGTGAAGCACTAAAAGTTGTATGTGATAATGTGTTTTCTAAATGGAAACTGGCCACTTGAGGCCAGTTGGGGGATCCACTCGAGCAGGACTCACCATTGGGCCTGACCAAAAGGATGAGTTCGCCAGAGTGGCTCTCGCAGCTGGCCTTGATGAACATGACCACCTGATCGTGGGTGTGGTCAGAGATATCCCGCCCGTTAATCTGGACCACCTGGTCACCCTCATTAAGGCGAGGCACGCACAGATCGGCCTGAAAGGGTAAAAAGTAACAAAAAAAGAAGAAAAAAAACCCGTTAGCTTCAGGATACACAGTTGTCATGGTAAAAATGCTTAAAAAAGACATCTTTCCCTATAAAATTGTATTTAAATGACATCAAACAGTTGTCGGTGGAGTTGCTGCTGACTTACTGATGTTCCTGGAGCCACTCGCGACACAATTATAGGCATCTTCTGGTCAGCTCCACCCTAGAGGACAGAAAAAGCCAGGTGACAAGCATGAAGCGTCGTCTAGTTAATAAAACACAACATTTTCACAATTTTTGATAAAACCAATGTGCACAGACAAGATTGTCTACTGTTTAAAAACTTGAAGTTACTGTTTTCACTAGACTTTTAAGCCTTGCAAACTGGAGATACTAACAAAAGAGCATCTTAAATCTCTATAACTGTATAACTAACACGACTACTAAATAAACATTAGCACAGTGTTATTTTTTCCTAATTATAGCAGATTCAAACAAAGAGCAATCTGAATTCTTACCTTAACATTGAAGCCGAAGCGTCCGTGTTCATCAGGCCTCATCTTGATCAGGACCAGGTTATCGTGAGGGACCACGCCATTTAACTGCAAAAAGCAAAATAAAACGTAAAATACTCATGTCAGCTGCATATTCATCATTCTTTAATCTGCGATTGAAAGTTTAGCACTTCGTAGAAGGACTGACTGACATCAGTTTGGAGTTTATCTTTCGAACGACTGACCGTTGTCTTATCGGCGTTGACAGGAACGTCATACATCTCATTGACGTGGTTGTCAAGGAGGCTTTGCTGCGAATGGGCCTGGATGATCTGGCTCAAGGTCTTTCTGCTGAGCTGTTTGGGAGGCAGAGCTGGAGGCTGACTGTCTAACCCCTCTGGAGACCTGAAGGAAACAGAAGATGGTCGAACTTTTTCATACAATTCAAGATGTTTTCCTCAAACCCATCTAAATAGGCAGACACGCTCCAAAAAAACAGCAATGTTTCACTTTTGCATCACTATTAAACACAAGTAAAGGGGCCGTTGGCCTTATAAAGAGGTGGATTTTGATGGTAAATGAGACAATAAAAGGTAAATAGATGGAGGGAAAAGAGACCGTTGAACAAAGAGAAGCTTAACAACACTGTTAGTCAAAAGACATTAACCTCAAAAGGGCTGCGGAAGGAAAGAAGCCCCCCCTTCCTTCAATCGTTCTTTCTTCCATCATCCAGACAGTAAAAGGCATCAGTGTGAATGATGAAACAACACGGTTCAGCAGGTAAGGCTTTCAGGAGCATCAGGACTTTCTCTTTCAAGGGCGTAAAAGCTTGTCACTTCATTCTAGGTCTGTATCTTTGCACCTGTGTGTGTGTGTGTTAGTGAGTGTGTGTTAGTGAGTGTGTGTTCCTCAGGGCTGATGGCAGCAGTCAAAGAGCATTGGCTTTGTTGTGACTGCTGCCACTGGTACCACTTAGTGGCCTAAACACATCTAGGGAAATCGCATTTATTGTGGGTCAAAGTGAGCTCCGGCTTTCAGAAGGAGCGCGCGGCAGGCTGGAGCCGACATCACACCTCCTCCTCGACACCACACCCACGCCAAAACCAAATGAAGACAAGTATCTTTTTCATATCTCACCAAAACTTGGCCGAGGCCGGAGCCTGATGAAAGTGTGAAGACAGTAAATATGTTAAATAACGTCACAGGTGAGGGAAAAAAAAAAAAAAAACTTTAACACTATCTGCAGATTTTTAATGAGAGAAACTAATTTTAGATAAACAAATATTGATTTAAAAGCTAGTTTTCACGTCTCAATCAGGAAATAAATCCAACCGGAGCAAACCAAATTCATCACTTACAGCACCAAGTCGGCAATTTAGAATAAAAAAAAATCCTGTAATTGTACCTTTGTATTCATTATGCCTGTCAAGGCAATAAAGCGTGTGATGTTTAAACTTTAACTGTAGCATGCTGCGGCTAAAGAAACAGATCGTTTTTACTTCACCCGGCTAAAAGTGGCTCATTATGGAAGGATCGTCCAAGGGTTATGGTTGTGTTGTACTGCTTATATCTGGAACAAAAAGAGTACACTTGTGGCCAGTGGCACAAAGACGCAGTTTAAAAAAACACAGATTCAAATTTAGTTTTGATTGGACAAAGGTCCTGGAGGAACTTGTGGGGGGAAAGATGTCTTCTGGAGTCGGAGCAAAGCGTTTGGGTAAATGAGGTAATATGGAATCAGCACGGCCTGACCTTTGGCTAATCTGCAGATATTACCATAAGTAAACAGCTCAACATCATTTTAGACATTGTTTTTTTTGTTGCCAGAGGAACAGAGAGCAGGTGATTATGTCATCTTTTGGCTCAGTAGGAGCGACAAAACCAACAGCTTGGTTTTTCCCATATGTGTGTGTATGTGTGTGTGTGTGTGTGTGCGGCATGTCATTGCAGGCAGCGGAACTACCACTGTAATGCTACTGCATGGCTCTGATTTCCAGCTGAGAAATGTTCCTTCCCTCTATCACCTGCTAGCTCGGACAGCTCTGACCGAGCCTCAAAGCAACGCTATGTAACCGACACGAGAAAGGCGGTAAATGTGGTCAGATGTAGGTAAAGGAGGTCTTTGCCTGGCCACCAAACCTGTGATCATTTTGTTTCTGTACTTTAACTATTCCCAAGTGATGCGGGGGAAAAAAGTGCCACATCTGTGTTGTTTTTAAAGGATTTTGTCCAATTTTTTGAGAAAATAGAAGCACACACTATCCTGGTTCAGCCCTGTTGCACAATCCCTGCCCAGCGATGCACTATAAACACTTTTTACAGGCTGATTTTCAAAGGGCTCATCTTTTCGGCGAGGCCAGCCCAAAGACGCTAGGAGAGGGTGTGAACTGTTGGGAGAAGCCACAGACACAGACGTTTAAAAACCAGCCGACTCAGCAGTAAAGTCAGCCACGGTGGCACTGACACGAACGAGTAAAATTAAACCCAAAAATTAGAGGGTGGCTGTTGGGATACTGCTGAATTGATGAAGCACTTTCTTGACAGCGACGCCCGTTTTCCTGTCACCAACTCAAAGCAGTAGAATTTTCTTAGCTCCTCAAAAAGCTGCAGGTTTAAGCAGAGACAGGACTTACGGCGTGGAGTCCAAGCTTATGCTGTTGGCCTGTGTGGATGATGCCGACTTGTGACTGGAGGAGAAGACGGGAAGACTGGGGGACGCGTGGATCACGTGATCGACCAGGTGGCCAACAGACGACGGGCGAAGGCGCGTGCCCTCTTGTACAAACAGCGAGTTCCTATTGAACGCACAAAGACGGTGATGGAGGGGCAGGAAAGTCCAAGTTCTCCACATGCTAACATGTGCACGCAAACAGAAGGTTCCTAATTAAAAATAACACTGAAAACAGGAATATTTTCCCCTCAAAAAACAATTAGGTTACAGACCAGATGTCAGAGATGTGCTGCAAGAATGCCTCAGAGACATTCCCACATGGTAAAAGTTTTTTTTTTTCTCCCAGGTCCTTTTAAGGACTTTTACACTCGCCACTTAAATTTTACAGATAAACTGAAAAACTCTTACAAAAAGTGTGTTTTTGATCATTAAAACGCCAAATGTCTAGCAAACTCATCTGGCAGTGGTATCTGTTATGACATTTTGAAATAGTTTTTATTAAGAATTTTAAAAAAATTATAAATTATATTAAAAAAGCAAATTTCTCATACTCAAAATGCTGCCATGAACCCTTATTAGACTCACTGGTTGGGCGTCCCTGGTGGCGAACGAGTGGGAAGGCTCTGCGTCTCCAACCTCTCGTCTGACAGACTGTTCCTGCTGACGGATTCCCAGTCCGTCTCTCCCAACAACTTCCTGGCCAACGGCTTACTGGGAGATCTGCAAGGACGCAAGGACATGAATTCGGTCGCTACTCTAAGGGTTTGGGTCTAACAGGCACAAACAGAGAGAACGGTTGTTACCTGGCAAAGACCCGGTCCTTGATGCCTTTCTCCTTTCCATACTGCACAGACTGCACCTCCGTCCGCCCACTAGAGAGAAGAAAAGAAATTTCACTGAACTCTTCTGGAAACATACACTAAAAATTAAACAGGCAGGAAACTTTGATGCAAACAGACTGGAAATAATTGCTGCCAGTTTTATGGCAAAACTGCACCCTGCATTAACACCAAGAACCTGCATTATTGACCGTGTTCAGGCATGCAGGTTGATTACATCTGTCCACTTTCAGAGCCAACATGAAACGTCGGCAATCGAGGTTCTAACAGCTGCGGAACTATCTTGCCAAAGTCTTGTTCTCACCAGTATCTGAATTTTGAGCCCAGGGTGAAGTAGTGAGCAAAGAAGTTCTTCTGGGGCGGGATGGGTCGCTCCAGCCTGAAGAACGTGTGGTGCTCCACGCAGGCCTTCCACAGGTTCTTACAGGCCCTGTAGTTCACCATGTTGAAACCCAGCAGTGTTTCCCGGCTTTCGTTCTGATCAAAGAGGCGTGAATCGTTCAGTGACAGACATTCTGTGTATGATGTGTACATAAACCACCTGACAGTTCTACAGTAAAGCCTCAATTAGCTCAACTTTGGAATTATAACCAACTGTGGTTCGCTAATGTAAAAAAAAAAAGAATATTGTTGGGGAATTCTGGTCCTTGGGTAACAAGAGTTAAATTGACCTTTTACATGGACATTTATCACCATACTTTTGGTACAAATAAGATATAAGACTTAAATATTTCTGTGTAAAAACACACTACTCCAGTGCTATTACTGCCAAATAATTACTAAATCATTGATCATTCTTGAGCCACACTATCAAAGTCTACATTCCACATACACTGGCTTAAGGATAAAGGTTGGCCTGTGGATTGTTGTTATTAAGGATCGGACCAGTCAAATAAGAGATACGAGACAGAGAACTGGGATTAAATCAAAGTCAAATAGGACACGGGCAGCAGGGGGTTAATCTGGCACCGATTATACACACAACTGTCAGCTCAGCCAACACAAATGAGACAAGTGCGTTGTGTACACACGTTCATGCCGTCCGAATGCGCAGCAAAGATAAGGTTGGTGTTCTTTGATACGACAATGCAAAGAATAGATGTTTTCCTCTAATGGTGCATTAACAGCATTCTCTAGTCAGTGTTTTTAGATTTTATTAGGCCAACAACAGGATAGTATTAGAAATGTTTCCAAAAGCCTGAGTGCATCTGGGATTTTCTCCTAATTTCTACATTTTGATTGCACTACAAATAGAAGAAGGCGTTACATAAGACATGTCATTTCAATGGAAGTCCTCACAGTGTACAGTTGAGGACAATGCAAGTGTGTGTGTGTGTGTGTGTGTGTGTGTGTGTGTGTGTGTAAACTTACTGCCTCTCTTCTTAGCTGGATAAAAAACTGTTTGCACTTGAAAGAGATTTTCACAATTTTCAACCTTGAAAACAGGAAAGGGAAATAGGCCATTTAAGCCCTCACATTTTACATTCAGAAACATAAACACACTTGACGATCAGTGCACGTACTGTATGTTGACCTTCCACAAGGTTTTTTTTTTCACTAAGTCACATTAATACCATTTCTCTTTGTGTCTCAAGTGACGTTTTGTGAGAAAGCATTTGCCACATTGCAAACTGAGGTGGATTTTAGTTCGTTTTTACAAAAATACAGCAACATTCAATTAGAAATTTTAGGAAGTTATAAAATATTGTTTGAAAAAGAGGACAGTACTTGCACAACCACAGTAAAGAGAGCAGAGAAATATAATCCCTCTTTGGAGCTTTGTTGCTGTGAATCATCACTCTCTGCTAAATATATTTCACATACTTACATGCACACTTGCATGAATAAATTCATATATACACATAAACGCTTGGGCAGCGGGTGAGTCATGACCATCTAAGTGTGGCTTATTTGTCAGGCTACAGAGGACTGAAATAGGAAAGAGGTCGTCATCTGAATGTCTCAATCACGCTCCGACTCTCTGGGACGATTCCCTACTGTGGTATGATGAAAACATGAGAGTAGCTTCTAAAGGGGTAGTGCTGCCATTAAGAGAGAGAAAAGGAGGAAAATCAATGTGTGCAAAGCAAAAAAAAAAAAAAAGAAACACTTAACAATTGTGGTTCTCTCTTTCGCACACATGGTGGTGAACAGCTGCTGGGGACACCACTGCTGTCTCTAAATTTAGCTCAACTGGCAGAATATGCACACACAAACTAGCTTCAGGTTGTTTTTGGGGGGAGGAGGTTGCTCCAGTTCTTTGCACAGCAGTGTTTCATATTCATTCCAATATTTTAACTCTGAATTTCCAAAAATGTAGGAATTGGGTTACTTGCGTTATCGTAAAAAGGCATACGTGCATTTATTCCAACAATCTTGTTGTCATGAGGCGTTTGACGGTGTTCATACACGGTGACTGTTTTGGTGAGGATAATGTGTGTATTAAGCCTTTACAAAAGTGAAACATCAACTGGGGTTTCAAGGAATCGAGTGGCTTCCTTCCATGACTGGCTCTAAATAACATTTTGCCTCCCATGGTGCAACAGAAGAGTGGAGTCTACATGAATGAATCATTGGTTAATGACTAATTGGAACGGACGAATTTAGGTAGATTTTTTTTTTTTTTAAAATGACATATTGGGTTTGTTGTGCCCAGTATTTCGTTTTACCACAAAAATGCTCTTTTGGAAGCAGTTGGGGTGGTGCTGGCAGCAAATTTAACAGAACGAAATTAATAAAATCAGAGAAAATCCTGTTCTACATCCACAAACAGCAGCCAAAAGCACAGCAAGTGAAGCAGGAATGATTAATGATGACTGTGCTTTCAATCTACAAAAGCTGTTTTTCATCATCTTTTTTTTTTTTTGTTTACATTTTTTATTTTAAAAGTGTCCTTTTGTTTGAAAACACACTGGAGAATTAGCGGGATCCTGCTTGGGCAACGGAGAAGCTTTAGTTGACAATATGCCGTGCTGCAGGGTTTGTCTCATTTGACCCCTCAGTGGTCCCTGCACGCTGATGCAGGACGCGTTGGTGTGTAATACACTCACCATGGGAAATAGTTGATCCGAACCCTGTTCTTGTAAACCACAATACCAGCAGACATCACCCCCAGGAGGATCTCTGTGTTGCGCTGGTCCTTAAAGAGACATTTTAGATGTAGAAAAACGGCGAAGATGGTGTCAAACTGAGACATAGCAACATATGAAACTGAAATGTGCTGCTTTTGATTACAATCTAAATATTACAAAATTAAAGTGTGTCTACTCGTCACACTTCAGCAGAAAAAAAAGACGGCAGCAAATGTAAACAGGCGTGCGTGAAGAAAACCTTACTTACCCTTGCATAGTGCAGCTCTACCCCGTAGAGCTCCAGCGTGCGTGCTGTGTTCAGATAATTAAACTCTGCCTGGGCAGGAGATAGACCGCTGAGCGAGATGATGATGATGATTACGGTGATAGTGATGGTAGGGTGAGGAGAGGGGAGGAAAGGTGTGAGGCGTTTGGTGAGGAAGAGAGAAAGGGAGAGCAAGAAATCAAACAAATATAAGACCAGATAATGATATCAAAGCTACATTTAGGAGCACAAATTAACAGACAATCCCTGTGTGGTATTCAGTTATTTGATGTACACTTTTTAAATAAAACATTTGTTAAATTGGATTTTTTATTTTTATTTTTTACATGGCAGCAGCAGTAGTTACCATAAATAAAAAATTAATAATATTAATAACCAAACCAGAACTACAGAACTGAAATTGTCTCCGGTGCATCAGAGTACCTGTGCTGCTGGTGGTGTTTGGAGACTTCTTTGTGGAAGTCCTGTGGAGGGTTGGGGATGAAGCAGTATTCTGACAGATATCCAGCTGTATGCTCCGTTTCACTGTAGTCCCCCAGCTCAGCTACACACACACACACACACACACACACACACACACACACACACACACACACAAACGCACAAACGGGAAGAAGAGAGAAAGACCAAATCTGTCAGAGCACCATCACTCTCTCAACCATCAGGCCAGAAGAAAAAAAAAGAAGGGAATGTGCAAAACACAATAAAAACAACCAGTAAAAATGGTCAAATTTGATGTTTTGGATCACCACCTTTCTCCCCATTACCATTTGATAGCTTTCTTTTCATCTGCTCTGTGTTTGCTCACCAAGGCAAATATACTGAGAATGCAGGGATACCAATTATGCTCTTTCTTGATAATTAATTTAACTTAGCACATTAGTATTTTCCCAATCATTTTTTTTATAATTTTGATTAATACAGATGATAATTAATGGGTATTGAAAAGTGCTAATTAAAAGTAGATAATTGGCAAGAAAAACATATGAACGCGAGTAATCACAGTAAACAGAAGACAGTATGTTTTAGAAACACAGCTGGTTTTAGGGTTGAGGGCTTTGACTGAATGTGGAGTGAAATGATTCCCAGATCGCTGGCAGATCTTAAAGAGGGGAAGCCAAGAACAAATCTCCAGAGTCATTAGCTCACTAGCTGCCATTTGAAGCTCCAAAGCATCAATTCACTCAAGTAGTCCCCAGACTAACCTACTAGCCAGTAGCCTAAGCATATTGAGCAACAAATCAATTCAAGCTCAGCCACTTAATGATGTGCACACAGCTCTGGGGAGCCGTATACATGTATGGTCAATATCTCACATTTGAGTGGGCTAATGTTCTGGTTTCATTTCATAGTGCAGGTTATTACTCAACAAGGTCCATTCATTAGGCTCAAAGGCTATCTCATAACCCCCCTTTCCACGCTCAACTACGAAATTATCTTGAGACCCAGTTGTTGAACCCAATGGAAGCACATGAAGGCGACGGTTGTTCTGCCAGACAGCCTTCGTTCTCAGGAGGAGGGAGGGTGGGGTTTCAGTGGGTTGTAGACAGCTGGTCAATTTTAAATGAGGATTCTGCCATGTTGCGTGGGATTTAGGGTGTGTTTTTTTAAAGCAAGTTTTAGCCTGGGATTTAGAATGATCAGTGCTGGTATTTGGGGCTGAGCTATCTGAATTAGCAGCATAGCAGGCGTTTCAAGCTGGTTTTCCTGAAGCAAAGATTTATCTTTATAATCTGGGGTGGCACTGAGTGAAAAAGTGACAACACTGACCTAGCAGGAGTGTGTGTGTGTGTGTGTACTTGCTACATAGTGACTACCAGAATATTCATTTTACTAGCAAAGTAAGGACAATATTTAGAAGTAGGGTCATTTTGGATGGTCCTTAACCCTGGAATTGGGTGTATCTCGGGGTCAGGGGCTGGGGCTGGCATGGCCAGGGTTAGGGGCTGGGTATTAGATTATGCCTGTGCAGGTCCTCACAAAGACAGAAGTATACGTGTGTGTGTGTGTGTCAGGGGGATAATCAGCATCATGATGATAGCAGGCAGCCCATGCCAAATCTCCTCTCTGACCTATATACCAAAGCAGTTCCCCCCAAAATATGCAAGAGAAGTGGAGAATAGAAAGAAAGAACAGAGGGAGGGGGGTGTGACTGCTTAAAAAGGGATTAGTAGCGAGGGATGAGAAAGACTAAACAGAGATAAAAGAAAAACAGATAGACAAAACAGGCTGTCCAAAAAAACAATGAACCAGAAAGAGCGAGGGACAGTCATTATTCAGACTCGCACAGTCAGCATTAAAAATCAAATGCTGAATCACAGCTACGGTACATCGTAGAAGGTTGTACGTGTGCCGGTAGGGACAAGTCTGGAGAGAG
>CAAE01014534.1:149375-182103 GCA_000180735.1 Tetraodon nigroviridis | reverse complement strand
TATTTATAAACCATAATTCTTCAAACGTACGGGGGGAAAAATGTGCTCTGCGTGCATTTTCCGCCTGATTGTCAAACTCTGGAAGACGCTACAGTAGCAGTTCCCAAAAGAAAAAGGCAATACGCAGCATTTCAGAATGCATAAACTGGGCCATTGACAAACAGGTGGTCAATTACAGATGTTTATGCATGCTCTGTGAGATTTCTTGAAGTTCACATTCTGTACAAGATAAGAGACATTGACTGGTTTAGTTGGTTTTGTTAATATTTTTTTTTTTTTTACCAGCTGTAGTTCCCCGCCCATGTCTGACCTCCCACATTATCTCTTTAATTCTACGACAATATGTAGGTCAACAACAGCAATAAAATAAACACAGCTTTGTGTGTCCTGATAAATCCAAACAAAGCATTTTAATGTACCGGTACCCCAATGGAGGGGGTGGTGGCGGCTCCGGGGGTGTGGAAGTGGCAGGCTCAGAAATGTGGGCAGCGAGTGGCCTTTGACCTGCTTTAGGTACAGCCACATGTGGCCCTGGCTGACGCAAAAGTCCCACAGTGCAGTTTGTAATGAAGCCGCTCGAGTGCTAAACAGCACAACAAAGGAACGACACCAGCAGTCGGATCCAGACAAAAAAAAGGCCTCCAAAAGCTTAGCTTTTTTTTTTATTTCTACTCCTGTGAAACTGGCATAATGTATTCCAGCGGGAGGGCCTCTGACACAGCGAAACACTCGTTTCACTTTAGCTACAAGTGTAACAAACAACTGCTGACGTTCCTCTAAATGGAAACCAGTTGTCAGAACCCTCCTCTGTTGGAAAAAGTCAGCACACGTCACTTACAGCAATCGATTAGAACATTTAGGACCCAACCGAAAATCAATTAAAACAAAATCAAAACAATTAATAACAATTTAGACATGTTTTTTCTTCAACATGAAAAAAGGACATCCGAGCTAAAAAGAAACGTCAGCGTTGGTAGAAACGACAGCATGGGTGGTCAGGCAAAGCCTACCTGTAAAACACACTGGATGTATTTGTAGTTGCTGCCCTGAACGCATCTAAGGTTTCCCTGCAAATCTTAGCGGTTTTTCTACTCTCTTCACAAACATTATTTTCCTGTACACAGTTGTACATGAGGAAACCTTCCTAAAACCTGCTTTTGTTCTTATAAGCAATGACAAAAATAAAAGCGATGTCTTCATAGTTTATCAGTTCAACGGTAAAGTGTTAATTCTGACAGGGGAAAAAAAGCAGCCCAGCAACTGAAAATTTCAAAGGTAACAACTCTGACTATGTCGGCAGCATGATCATAACATATGGTTATATAACCGCTAGACAACAACCTTCAGGCTGCGCCTCAGGGCATGTAAAGAGAGGTTAACGTCACTTGAGGATTTGAATTCATACACACGTTCAATAAAACTCTCGCTGTCCATTGCAAACTGGGCCTGACTCGACATATATGGCTGGATATTGATCTATTTTTTGTTTTTAATTTGCAGTAGCAGCAACAGAAAATCCATGTAGACCTAAAGCACAGTGAGGCTCGCTTTAAGACTACAATTCAGGGTGTATTGCGCCTTAGATTTTAAAAAAAAAAAAGTTGGGTGTTAATTTCACCCTAAAATTTTAATTTTCACCCTAAAAACGCATCAACTTCACAGGAACATGCGAAGGTGTATCTTCCACCTGTAACAGTAGATGGTAAATATGTAGATACACCCCAGTATTTAAAATGAACAAATAGTAATTTAAATGGCAAAAGCAACAAAACAGCTCCAGAAACTCAGTTGTAACTTGTTTATATCGACAAGACGTCCTCTGCACCACAGTTGCATAGACACACATATGCAGATGTGCACGCACGCACACACACGCACACCCAGCGCAGACATATTCGCTGGAAAACAGAGATGCAGGTTTGATTAAAGCAGCACATTCCTCTGATTTTCTTCCCTTCCTGCTGACGCCTGCACCTTTTAATGTTACCGGGGGTCGTGTTCTGAGTGCACTGCAAAAATTTCCACCCGCATCTACATCAACCTTGCACATTCCTGCCCGACCAGCAGGGCGGCCAGGTGTTCTAGACACACACACACACACACACACACACACACACACACACACACACACACACACACACACACACACTCACAGCCCCAGATGGGAGGCTTTTACTCTGGCATTTCAAATGCTACTTTAGATTAGCAATGACTACAATAACCACAATGTACTAATTTCACTGTTTATTAAATAAGATGCTGACAATGGCTATTTGTATATAGGTGCACTTCTGTGAAACAAGGATTTATTTATTTTTTTGCACTGTTTTGTCTTGAGTTGGCAGCGCAGTCTTAAAAGCGAATGACTGAATAAGCGTATATTAGACTGATATTTCTGTCCAAATGCGACACGCAGCCAGTGTCGCCAAACATGCTCATTAGTCTTCGTCAAAACTAGGGCAGATTTTAAAAGCAGGGGCATTTAGGGTACAGCACGTTTGTGACTGAGCGCTTGCTGAGTCAGTCAGAGCCAAATATTTTTTATTCTAAATTTTCTGTTGTGCAGCAGTGAGCGCTTTGATGCAGAACAAGGAAAAGGTGACAGCTACTGCCTGAATTCACCCTGTGAACGTCTCTAATAAACGAGACCAAAATAATGTTAATAAAGTAAGCAAATCATACAAAACTATGCTAAAGCTGACGCAGGATTCTCGTCAGAAGAAGCTAACAGAAAGGTAAAAAGAAAGATACTGTGTCATAATGCTTGATGCCTGCATGATTTCCTTAATCCGCTGCACTCACAGAAGGTTCTGGCACAGAAATTCCTGGAAGCTCTGACACTAAATCTGTGAGACCTCATCACATATAAATAAGGTTTAATCATCAAGTCATCCGTTCGCTCACACCATTCCAGCCAGTCGTGTGCTCTCTATACTTGCCAATTATTGAGCAACAACATTAGACTCATTTGAAATAAATCACACGCGGGATATCTGAACAATGATTACTAGGAAAAGGTTTTTACTCATCAGATAATCCTTCAGCGGAAAAGCTCCGGCCGCTTTTTCTTGGAAACCACGAACGCTGCTGCCAAATTAGCCTCGCCTAAAGATGTGTTTTAGCATTTCAGCAAAAATCACTTTTAAAAGCAGTGCGAAGGTTTTGTCTTATTCATAGACCAGGATCAAAGCTACTTTATCGCGAGGCTAAAGCAGGATATTAGAAGGCCAAAATAAAAACTTAACTGTGGGAAAGTTGCATTTTTTATATACATTTGCTACTAAATCACCCAAGAACAAGGCTCCTCCTTTTGGGTGGATCCATGCTGACCTAAGCTACGCTGAGATCAGCTCAACATGGCAATGAGTGTGTGCATCAAAATAGTCGTCAGCAACGAGGTTTAAAATACTAAGATTAGAATTATCTATTAACGGTAAGATTTACTCAGCGTGTAGGTACAGTTTCTGTAGACTCAAGTACAAAAAGTGGTTTGAGTCAGGAGAAGCAGATGAATCACAAGGTGATCAAGACGATAAACTTGATCCGATCACTCAAACACTGAATGGAAAAAAGCACCGGGGTGGCAACTCTGCACTACGGGACATGAGAAAAATAAAATGATAGAGGCGGGTGGAACACGCTGTGGTTGGTAAACACAGCCAAAACAGGAAAAGCGTGGGCCCACCTCACAATCACCTTGTAGACCATAGAGTTTCCACGCTACAAAAAACTGCATTTCCTTCAGCTAAAAAAATACCAAAGCTGATTAGTCAAGATTTCATGTAGGCCTCATTAAAGGTTGAAATTTGCATGTGGATTATTCTGCTTCCAAGGCTAGCGCACTTCGTACAAAGCACTGAGAAGCATTCTGCCACCGCTGGTGGAAATCTCAACCTTCTAGGCCTGACGTGCTTTGTGCAAAAACACCTGATGTCATTCTTTAGAATGGACAGATGTAAAGGAAAGCTGTGCACAGACAAAAAGAGGCCCGTGTTGATGGGCCAATCGAAAAACAAGCCTGCGAAAACACCCCAATAAAAATTAAACGCAGGACCACAGTAAAAATAACTGCCCAGACCAAAGAAGCAGCAAATGGTTCCACCAGCTGGATGGTGGACAAGCACTTCAACATCCTTCCTCCTCTAGCTCAGCAGAGGCAAAAGAACGTGTGCAGTTTGTACCATCCTTCCATTATTTCACCTGCAGTGACGGGACAGCCAGGGGTCACTTTTGTAGCATGCTCATAAGGGGAAGTTTCAAGAAATTTCAGTGACAGAAACTGATAAGATGGCATCATTTCAAAGGCATTGGGAGTCATTTCTGATTTTACAGTCAGCATAAAACATCGCACGTGCAGGTCACAGTACAAGTTCTTTATCTGCAGATGAGAAGCATGTAGAGGTTTTCTTCACTGATGTAACAGTTGACCAAGCTCGGAGTTTCATAAACAACACTAGATTTAGCCTATTTTGCAATAATCTGCTTTCGCAAAAGAAGATTAGTGCAGCTCCAGACTGACGGAGGGCGGTAAGGGGATCAATGCAACGTTTAATTTCAGAATATTGCAGTTGGAATTGGAAAGCACTCGCTAAAGTTCTTTTGTAAAAAATATACTAGTCTCATTCCAAATCTACTGCTCAAAAAAATAAGATATTGTGTAAACATGGGCCAGCCCTCAACGGTGTAAAACTGGCTCAGGAACTGGTCTGAGGAACAGTGGAACTTGAGTGTGACTGTTTAGCTCGTGTTAAATAGTTGCCTGGTTTTTGCTTGACTGAGAAGAGCTGAAATAAGCATGATGCCGATTATCCAGTAAATAATGCGATTTAGATGACCAATATCTAAGGAATAGTCATTTATTGCTCCTGTGGGTAGTGCTGGACAGTGCAGCCATGAGTCAGCCAGGGCCAGGGCCAGGGCCAGGGCCAGGACCAGGACCAGGGACGGGGCCGGGACCAGGACCAGGACCAGGACCAAGGCCAGGACCAAGACCAAGGCCAGGGCCAGGGCCAGGGCCAGAGCCAGGGCCAGGGCCAGCCCCCTGCCTCATGCTGAAATCAGAGAAACCACAAGAATGTAACAGCTTCTGTTATTATCCCTCCCTGCTGTCTCACTGCCTGCCCTAGAAAACACTGCCTATTTCTTTTTCTCTTACACACACACACACACACACACGCACACATCTCATATCCAACAGACACACCGATTTTCACAGGGTGTGTGTGGGTCCATTTAACAGACAGAACATATACTAACACACTGGTCCTGACGGTGTAAAAGAATAGAATAGAGCTTTATTTGTCCCACAGCGGGGAAATTGCACTGTACCAGCAGCAGAAACGTTGGAGAAAGTACAAAAGTGCAGGAAGAAGGCAGATAAATACAAATACTGTCTGTAGGAATGTGACACTATGTACACCAATAAATATTTTCTACAGGATTACGGGTCTCCACAGTGTGGTGTAGGGGGTGGAAGGTGTTGCTTCTGATGGACGTCAGCCTGGCCAACGTCCTTCTGTCCGCTACCTCCTCGATGGAGTCCAGGCTGCAGCCCAGGACAGAGCCAGCTCTCTGAACCAGCTTGTTCAGTCTCTTCCTGTCCCTGTCCGTGCTGCCTCCCCCCCAACACGCGATGGCATAGAACACCGCAGAGGCTACCACAGTGTCGTAGAAGGTCCTCAGCAGAGCCCTGCTCACGCCAAAGGACCTAAAAGTGCCTCTTTTTTCCCCCACTCAGAAGTGGTGCAAACCAGAGGCCAGACACACACACAAATAGACAAGTTGCCACGGAACAAAACCAGGGGGGAGCAAAAAGTAGCAATAATAAAAGCTGAGAGCCGATTTTTCACTCTCAGACTCATATTTATGATAATAAGATTATAGGGCTCCAGTTACTGTTGGTCAACAGTTGGCATCAATATTTAGGACCTACTGATCAATGCCACAAATTTAATAGGCAGTAGGATCAAATTTTATGGGACAAAATATAAATAGCATCTTGTCCTGTTGGAAATGTTAAATGTATTTCCCTTTGTGTTACGACCATCCCAAGCAAAGCTTAAAAAAAGGAGGGAGGGTTTTCCGACTTGTTGCCTCTTTGATCTCCCAAACCTTTAGACTGCAGGCGGTTTGGAACAAATTTTGAAATCACATTTTTATCTTGCGCACACTGTCAGAGGCTGGCAGAAGGAGCAAGGACAGTCTCACAAAAATATGTGACACTCTTACAAAATTTACCTGTCAATGTGTGTAAGAGGACACAAATGTGTCACTTTTTGAGGTACTAAAAATGCACTTTAAACTTTCTAAGGCTAACCATATCTGAGAAAAGAAAAAGCATTCAGTAGTAAAGGTCAAAACAGAAATCAGCTGGTGATTTGATGTAGTTTTGTCTCAAATTATGATAATTTGACGTCGACAAGCTGCAACAAGTACGAAGACGCGTGTGGAACAAAAGAGATAAAGGAATTCACGGCTTACCTTGATTTTAAATTTCTTTTGTCCAACACAAAAAGAGAGAGAAATGTGTGTTCTGGCACATATTAATAGATCCAATTTTACGAGTAGCACAAATGGGTTAGAAAGAAAGCTGATTTTCTGGATTTTGGGTTTTGACGCAACCAAAACAAGGACAACATGGTGCAACATGGCCAGTTCAACACAGGTTAGTGGACCAGCAGCACCAGTGGAGGATGCCATGAAGAAGGCAGCCTGAAAGGTGAACAATCCCTACCTCCGGGCTGTGAATTCAAGAAGAGAAACCTTAGATGTCAACAAAAGAGCATGAGGAGGTGAATCAGGTGGGTAGGCACACCCTCCCCCCCGCCGAAAAACAGGCATGCCCAACAGCCTTTCGAAAGTTGATACGTCAGTTTCTTCTCTACTGAATCATCAGACAAAAACTGTGACCTCACCGCTTTTTCTACACCTATTTATTCGAGAAGTTTACAGAAAGACAGAAAAGTGCCAACATCCTTGTTGTGACGTGGCCTGGCGGGTGTTTGGGTGTGAAGAAAATGGCAAATTTAAAGACACTCCTGGTTGGTAAGAAAAAAAGCAAACTTGTTTGGGCAATGTAGTTGTCCATCGTTGGTTCTGAACCACAGTTGCTGTGCCCTCAGCTGTGCCCTTTGACCTCATATGGTATTTAAGGTTTTTCAGCAGCTGTTTTAAAGGCAGATCTGGCATAAAAGACACACGCTTCCATCTTGAGGTTTCGATTGCAAAAGTTTTAGATTATAATAGATGTTAGTTTGACGTCACTGCAAGGGGTATATCAGGGAATGAAACTATTTAATATTGAAAGAGACTGAAAACTAAAAGATTGCTGGTTTTAAAAGGTCGAAGTCAGACAAAATATTGTGTATTTGAGCTTTTTCTTACACAAACTAACGTAAGAAACTTTATGGTTTACTGATGGCGTGTTAATGTAATTTTTGTGGATGGCGGTGAAGGACAGAACAAGCCAACACTTGCATTGAACATAGCTGAGTAAAAGAGGCCAGAGGTGCTCACATACCTGAGGAGTGTAAATGTAGGGGTGCGGCTGCAAATGACAGGTCTCTTTTTTCCAGCGTAGAAATTTTCTGCTATGGTTGTTCATACGCTCTTCTTAATGACTTACTTTAAAAAAAAAAAAAAAAGTGTTTCTGTGATTTTACTAACAGTAAAATCCCCCATGAAAGAGAATTCTGACGGACCTATTGGTGACCAGAACTTTGAAACAGACAAAACGCTGCTGCTTTCAGTTTTAAACCTATTCCTCATTAATAGTTAAAATAACACTTAAATATCTTTACTCGCGCCGTCTGCAAGGCCAGCTTTCCCTAACCCTCGCTGGGGCTGTCACAGCCCCTCAACTTTAGCCAGCATTATCTCCTAGCTCTGCTTATAATTTAGCCCTTCCATTTTCAGAAACTGGGTTAGAACACACAACAGGGCCTTCATAGAGACGCTTCCATGATGAATTGCAAAGAGATATATTAGAGCCTCCGTTTGTGCTGCTGCCAAGGACTATAAGCTTATTGACTAGAATGAGGATCCCACTAAATCTGACCGTTACGTCATGTTGTATCTGAAAAGTGGTCTTTGGAACGGCATTAGAGAAAGTCCAGGAGAAGGTAGCTCCAACCTCTGGCCACTAAATGACAACGACTTATTGTACCACAGGATTTCCTTCCCATTTTGGACGTCCACATCAGTCAAGGCACCTTCATCCTGGCTTTCCGTGACTGTGGGGACTTGCAGAGAATAAACACAGCTGTGTTTGGAGCCTGGAAGATGATTTTTTTTTTTTTTTTTTTTGCACAGAAGTCATGTCATATCCACCCTGGCAACAAACCGCTAGCTGTGTTTCTAAGCTATCTGCTTGGATATTTATATCGGCGGATGACGGCTGTTTGGCTGCATGTTGGGCAGACCAAAAGTGTTGCTGCACAGGACGACGGTGTGAAGACTTTGGTGATGCAACTCTGAGCAAAACCATGTTCTCACATATGTATGTTGATTTTTTTTTTCTTTTCTGGTCATTCATTTGTGAATTGAGCAAGCGGGACAAGTAAAAACAGAGAACTTTGTCTTGTTAGTGAAAATTATAGGTCCAAGTGTGTGTTATGCACTCTGTGCACAGCGTGTCCCCAAAAGCAAATGGGAAGTTGAGCTTCCCTAAAGGTTCTAATAGAATGGAAAGGCAGCTGGTCTTCTGGGGTAAACATGAACAGGCTGCCCTTTGACAGGACTGTCACCAACAGTCTGCAGAGACTCGTCTCACTCGAATGAAGATGAGGATCTAGTGTAGAATCACTTAGTTAGCAGCACTCAATGCCAAATAAGTCACTCATTTTTGCTTACTGGACAAAAAAAAAAATGTATTAGCACGTAGTAGTTGAACCTTGTGTTGCAATGGTGAGGGAAAAAAAACAGACCAAATGAGCGCTGCTATTTTTAAAAACCTGATATCTTGTGGGAGCACCCAGCTAGCAGTTTGTGGGGTGGGGGGGGTTGTTTGGTGGTTTGTTTTTTGTTGTTTTTTTTTTTAAATCGAAAGAGCACGGTGGTTTGTACCCACGCTAAGCTGTCAGCAGCTCCAAACACACCATGCCAAGGGTGTGACTTTGCAACAAGTAGGCTAAGCAGACGTAAGGTGTCCGGCCAAGATAGAGAGAAATCCATGAGAGCAGATAAGCCAAAGCGGACTGGGAGGAAAATAAAGAAGCCAAAGCTATTTCTACCCCAGAGCAGCAAGACAGCTCGGAAGCGCGATACGCAAGACTCCTAACTCATCCGCAGTGTATACACATGCTTTCACGCCAGCAGGAGCTATAACTGACCTCTGACATCTTTGCTATGCGGACCAGTTTATGGTATTTAAACAGTACTGTCATGTTTATTAGTCTTTCTTGGGTTGCACCTGTGGAGAAAGAGCTGCAGATATGTGTTCAGAGGCACAAACTGAGGAGGAAAAGAAGTTGTTTAAGGGTGTGTAAGTCAAACTGGGGGAAAAAGTGCAAGAATATTCGACTGTTCAGAGTCGATTTAGTTTGAGAACAAGCCTGAACTAAGAACGGCTTCCTCGAGCGCCATTAAAATGAGAAGTTCTTTGCAAACATTCAAAAGTAATCTCGTTTTGCCCTTCGGTGTTGTATCGCAGAAACTGTCCTTTAAACAGGCAGGCAAACATTACACACAGGCGGTGTAGGCCATGCCCCGAGCCTGGCAATGATTAGCCATTCTTTAATACTGGTGTTGGAGATGACCCAGCCTAACCTCGGGAATCTTACTGGCCTCTGCTTGCTGGTGGAATTCATGCCAAACTCTAGCGCCCCACCAGCTTCCCGATACTGGTCTCAAGCTTCCACTCGGTCTACCAGTCACCCTGGTTGGTGCCGAGGATGCAGGTTCAGGTCTGCTGCCTAAATAAACCTGGGTGGGTCTTCTGCAGGCAATTTAATCTACCTACCCATTTATTTATGAACTACCGACTATTTAGCCATGTTTGTGTGTCAGCCAATGGCTTCGGAGCACAGCCTCTAATCTGCCGTATTTTTCAATCGTCTGAAATGGGATCTTGCTGAAGTATAATCCTGGGAGAAGCTCCCTGAGCTCAAAACTCACAACGGCAGGAAATAATCCCGACGCCCACAGCTTTCATTCGCAGATTCATGAGTGGAATGTTTCATTCAAATCAAAAATCACCTATCAAACTTTTGATATTTATTCTGTCAGCTAATTCACCACCTAATGGTGGCTAATTCTGTGCTATTTAGGTGATTTTGCAGCAGAAGATTGGTACGTTCAATCATTTAAGAGTAAAATACCCAGATAAAGACATCTTATCCTGGATATCAGGAGCGCTCCTGTGCGCCTCCTCCTCCGACTCCTTGGCATCCTCAACCTGAATGGAAGAACACATAAAACGAGGAGCACAGCCACTGGATTTCATTCACTACTCCCATTCCAGCCGTGCACTCCACCAGGAACCCAACGCCTCTTTTAAAAACAAGGACTCTGGAGCCTTTGTGCAAGAGAGGGGGGGGCCCAAAGGCAACCGAGAGGGGGCGGCTGGACAAACACAGGACGGAGCAGGGTGCATCTGATCCGGGCAGCAGACCGGCGAGCAGCAGGCAGCGCCGGAGCCAAATGGGACCCCAAAGATGTGGCACGGATGGTGGGGCATTACGTCATCGGCAAGAAAAGGAGGACGCCTCGACACAGAAGCATCACATCCATCACCAGGCATTTTCCAGGTTCATATTCCCACCCAAACAATCGCCATTCCCGCTCCAGCAATAACTCCATCATATTTGATCGATTACTGATTCGTGGGCGATGGATGCCTATGAAGGGCTCACGCATGCAGGGTTTCATTGTGTGGCATTTTTTTTGAATGAAATATCTCGCAAAATCACGTGTAAAAAACGCACACTTATTTTAAATCCATGCCCGATTCTCGGGTGAGTGTTGATTGACGCGCGTACGCAACATTCTATACGGTTAAATGAGAAAATGTATAGTTTTACCAGCTCTGACTAAAACGACCAATGGAATCATAATTTTAAAAAAAAACAAGCAAGCATCAATCGGTGCTTATGTCAAAGGAATTCCACTGTTAAACACACATCCGAAACATTATCGACGCCTCTCTGGGTCCATTGAACGGCAACCGGACCAGACCGTCATTAAAGGGGTTCATTGTATACACAGTATGAATTAACTATCGTTGGCAAATTAATGGAGAAATCTAAACACAGCAAGTTTTTTTTATCAAATTCCACAGAGCGGTCAATGACAATGGATACAGCGGGGTTAGTTTAGCCACCGCTTCGCCGCTACGCGAAGCTACGTTTATTGAATGGGCTGAAGCAGTTAGCTAACAAGCCAGCTCACCACCAGACTGTTGGGATTATACAATAATATTTACTTTTGCGCTTTCTCGCACTGGCGAGACCACAGCCTGACACGCACAGCTGTAATAAATGTCCCCGTTTTCCCCCATGGGGTTTTGCAATTCTAGCCTTTTAACTGGAGCCCACAGCAACTTGGATAAAAGTGACAGCGCTAAGCTAAGTAGCGGGCTAGCTAACGTCAGATGGCTGTAATATGTGTTGGCCTGTGAATGAGCGTCTTTCTTACCGTCATAAACTGCTCCAGGGGTGTCCAGTTTTTAAAGGAATTTATTGTTTTGCCGTATAAGAAAATGGTTTGTGTGGGGGCGGCAGAGCCCGAACATCCAAGATCAGTTGACCCACTGCCAGTGAAACCCAAGCATCATCTTTATCAGCGTCTTCATCAGTACTCGGAGTCCGGCGCTGCCTCAGACACATCCATCCAGCAGAGAGGGGCCTCCTCCGGGCTCGACCATGCAACTCGCTCGGCGACGACGGATAATCCACAAGACGGGAGCCCCCGCAGTAACCATTGGCTAGGCACGGCAACGAGCGATCATTTTAGGTCGACAGAAAGGGGGGGAAATAGATCCGCACGCCGGAGCACCGTCAAGACGCGTGGAAAAATAATGTCCGGATGCGAAAATCACGTAAATGGCAAAAGCTTCGGTTCTGGCCGGATCAACGTGTGTCTGTCCGTTGCAGTCAGCGTCTCCGGGTCCCTCTGCAGCTGCTCTGCCTGCCTTGCAGCACAGCAGCGATTAGCATAGCTGCGTAATGGCGCACACGGAGCGCACAGGGGCGGCTGTGCGGAGTGGGAGGCGCGCTGCGCTCTTCTTCTTATCCTGCCTTAATCTTCAAATATTCCCACACGTGTGTCAATCAAGTGGATTTTCACCGTGTGTCGCCCGTGTGTTCCAAGACTTTTTCGTGCCAGAGGCCCCTAAGACGACGTTAATAAACGCGGAGAAGCCCCAACTGGTAACAATGACGAGTGTGTTAAAACGCAACAACGCATTAGGCATTTAGTCCATATGGTAATATGGTAATATATTCAGGGATTAATCGTGAAAACCTATCAACTTGAGTGACGGCCCCTAAACCGAGTGATACACGTTCAATTAGATTTTTTTTTTTAGTAGTGCGTTGACCTCTCCAGCAGCACATGTAGGCCTATGATATTTTTTCTTAAAAATTTTAGATTTGATCACGTGGCACTGCCATCAGACCATACGGAATATTGTGACATCTCATTTATATTGGTTCCGTTATGTAATGTGTTGAAATGCAGTCGTTCTGCATTTTCCAAACAGGTAGATGATTGAACAGGATTCAAATGTGTTCATATTACGTCAGGCCTGCCTTACAGGCCAATGGCCTTGAAGATGAATTGCAATAGGAGTTTTTAAAAAGTGAATGGTGATCATAAAAAGCACCATTCAGCTCTCACCGGCTGCGGGGCCATTCACACACACCACAGGCGCAAAGTATCAATAGAGAACAATGGGGCCGGTAATGTAGCCTCTACTGGCCTCTAGCGGTGTGAGGAGAAACTGCCGACATGGCGTCAACAAAGGACTATTGTACAAGAGCTGCGTTTGACACACAAAGAAGCAAGCAGGAGACAATCAACTCCGTGTGGATGCTTTCCCAAAGCCTCTGTGTAGTGTGGAAAATGATAGAGTGGAGCTCAAACTTCGATTTCTGCACTTCTGCTTTTGATATTTAACCAGGCTCAAGAGGTCAGAAATGTAATTAAAGCCCACTATCAGGAGCTGGTTAGTATGCAGACAGGTGAGCAGGGGGACATGGGGGGATATGCAGAGGGTCTAATTTAGAATAAGATGCATATTAGGATCATTATCACTTAACAAATTAGTTAGGGTCATGCAAATGGTGTGTGGGTGCACGCGCTGTTCTTGGTGTACTGAATAAGGGATGCTGCTGTTTAAAATAAAAGAGAGGGGATTGAGCTTTGGGAATTACCTTTTAAATATTTTATTGTTGGCACACAAAAAACAAACATCTTTAGTTTAATGAGCTCACTCATTAAACTAAAGTATCTTTATTTCAGAAAACCACATCTTCATTTAAATTTCATGGCAGCAGTCAGACTGTTTAAAGATATATGACAGGAACTTGTCCCAAAATAGCTACAGCTTGACCTCTTCTCCGAAGCTTCTGTGACCCCCAAAATGCCCCTCGCTTCATTAGTTTGGGAAGGATTTGAACCCAGCTGAAACCCTGATGTCCCTTCAGTCCCTTAGTGATTTTTAAGAATACGTCATTTTTCTCACTATTTTTTCTTAGACATTACTACAATAACCACAAGATGGCAGCACCAATTTAGTTAACATTTATCAACTTTATTTTTATGTACCCCATTTATTGTCGCTTAATAGAAACATTTTAACATTTCCTTTCAAGCGTTGTCCTTTGTCAACAGTTTAACGATGACCTCCTTCCTCAGTGTGTAAGGCGTCTGTTTGAGCCTAAGGATGTGAGCGGGAAACAGGTTTCCACTGGGAGCGTACATGTCCTGTCCCTTCTGTCCCATCAGCGAGCGCAGTGTTCTGTTTCTGGACAGAATTTTATCATAGAACTCCACCCCGCCTTTGGCGTAGCCGCGCGACAGCTTTGCCGCGCGTTGGTCCGAGCTCAAGTCGTTCCACTGATTGACAGCATCTGAGGCGAGGAAGTAGGAGACAGCGCCGAGCCCCAGCGCCACCGCGTTGGCGATCCCTCGCAACAGCGCTGGCCCGGCGTGGAGCCCGAAGACCTGCTTCAGGACCACGCTGTACACCCAGGCTCCACCCAGGCACAGCGGGGCCACAGCAGCGCTCAGCAAAGGCCCTCCAGACTGCAAGTGGGCCACTTCGCGAGCTAGAGCAAATTTCTGCGCATCGGAGGAAAATATCAGCGACTCTTTGAGCGCACAGCCAGCGTCGCTGTTCCAGTCCACCACTTTGCCATTGATTAAAATACTGCGGTCGGTGATTCCGCTGTGGTCGTCTGCTGTGCTGTTGAAGTTGGCCGGAATGCCTACTTGGGCTCCGGCAGGAAGCCAAGGAACCCCGGCACCAACTGGATGGAACCCAAAAGAGGCAAAAGCAAGGAAATGGCTGGATGATGTGATTCCACAATCCTTCATTACCTGAAAATAAGAAGTGGAGAACTTTTAGCAACACCGACAGAGAAGTTACATGTTTGTGAACAGTGTAAAAACTTGTTACCTGCTGAAAAACATCCTGAAGCTTCTCAGACAGCGCGACTGGCTCACTTTTGTACCAGGCCTGATACAACGGACGAAACAGAGAATTAGGGAAAATGTGGTTGAACAGGCTGGCAGCGAAGACGCCACTACAGCTGGCAACTAACAGAGGGGTCCGGTATTTCTGTAGGAGCACCGAGTATCTGAGAAAATGGGATGCCATGTCGCAAAGTTGGTCTTTAATAGATTTAGAGTCACTTCAGCGATGCAGGCTGTTCCGCTCTATCTGTGGATGAAGAAGACAACACGCTTAAAGGCTGAATTTGGAAAGGTTATGGAGCTGGTCACAGTTTTATTTTCTGCCCTGGCATCGTCTCAAGCATATTACAAATAATTATTTTGTTGTATACTTAACTAATGTGATTAATAAGTATCCCAACCTGTCAAAACAAATAAACACTCCTCTATACCCGATAATTATGCACAATGTTATAGTAGATGTCAGCGTACAATTAGACACGATGTCAACAAATTTCTATTAACAACAAACTATCTTAAAATATTATTCATTAGTATTTCAAGGATATCTTCAATGCGCTTGCAACGTTACACTTTTTGTCCCACTTTATTTCCAATGAACGTTGACCTCTATCGGATCACCGAATCTCTAATGTTACTGTTAGCATCCCCGTATTAACTAAAACGTCTCGCAGTAAAGAGCATTCGAATTTACTGCCGTTCAAAGTTAGAAAAAGACGTTGTTTACTCACATATTTTCCATATTAGACACGCACAACTGCATCATGCGTGTTTTTACACAGCTGTCTGACAGCACGCTAGCCACAGCAGACTCGTACGTAAAGCAGTTTACTGTTTTACGGCAGTTTTTCACAGCATACGACAGCAAACCTTCGATAATTACTACACCTTTAATGATCGCTATATTTGCTGTGATTAAAACTTGTTTAATACAGTCTTTTATGATTTGTATAAACGTTTTATTTAACAAGTTTGTGATTTTTTTTTTTTATATTCTCTAATTGATTTAAATAGAAGCTAAGCCTAGTTATTAGCCCAGCTTGTTATTTTTTTTTTGTTTAAAATTGTCAATCAAGTACGTTTTTTATTTATTCTGTTAATCTATAGAAAATCTATCGTACCTGAAATTAAATATTAAAACTGCAAAACAGCCGTTGATATACAATACTATCACAGGGCAATATTTCTGCCTTTGCATTTTAGTCATTTTGCTTGAGTGAAACGCAAAAGCATTGAGTTGATCGGAATTGTTCGGGTTTGTGATGTTATACATGCACGACACCTGAGATCCTCCTGCAGGCACTGAATCATCCTGGAGGGGGCGCCACACATCGGCTCTCAGCGGTCCTTCAGTCTGTCCTTTTGGGGAGGATCTGGGTTGTCTCCACTGGCTTTGGACCATTGTTGTTGTCAACTTGTCTTCTACCAAAGAGAAATCGTATAATTTATCACCTTTTGCATCTTTTTAAATTGTATCTATTGAGGGGAGCTTTTATTTATTTATTTATTTTTTTGTTCTGCAAAAATTAACAGAATCTTTTCTGAGCTGCAGCTGTCATTTGTGGGTATAGTAGAAAATGGTTAACTAGAGTTGTTTGTTAAAATTATTTTTAAAGATTGATACAATCTCCAACTTCCTTTATTCAAATGTATGTCTCAGTTTAGCCAGGCGTGCACATGAACGCACATGTGTGGTTACGGTTGTTGCAGCCTGCTTGTGTGCTAAATAGTGAGAAATAGCTCAGTGCCCAATAGCTGTTGTTAAACATTAAAACTTTTACACTAAATGCACAAAATACTAATACCCAGATACACACACCAGCAGAAAACAGGCTTTCATTAAAATGTACACATGGCAGAGTTATGATGGTGGGAAAGGAAATCAAGGATAGGTTTATACAGGATTTATAAAAGAAAAACAATCATAAATTTGGGGGTCTAAAACAGTTAAAATATTTGGTTTCGTTGAGTCCTAACTCCATTCAGAGGAAAAACTTTTGCAGGTGAACTTGCAAACTCCTCAGATATTGGAGGATACATCACTGATGATGTGTCTAAGTTGCACCACCGTCTATTTTAGACCCAACGAATTCGAATCCTCCCAAAACCTAACAAATCTTGCGGTACAACCATGTCCGTGTTGCTGTTCCGAATACAGGCCAGCACTACAAAGTCCTGGTACTGTGGCTGGATGACAGACGAGGCTGAAAAATTCATCACTTTGTAGCGTGTGTTTGTGTGTGTGTGCATGCGCTGTAATCAAGACAGATGCTCTGATCGGAATCACAAGAAACAGCTCACTACTGTCTCCATGGAAACAAGTGAGAGGAAATGGAAGCGTGTGTGTCACTTAGTATGTGTGTCATAAGAGCCTGAAAACGGGATGAAAAAAAGGTCGTTTTAACATTTGTTTTCAAAGCTCCAAACCTATTAAAAAAAAATATCAAAGCACATTAATCACTTTAATATTTACTACTACTAAATATGCATGTCCATAATTCTCCTGCTTATTGATGTTAGCGCAGGTCCTGTGCAATAAAAGGGTTTGTTTCTGTACACATGTGCACGTTTGCTTCCTATGTGTCAGTGCATCGATGTGGTCCGACAGACGTGACCTATGACTCTGAATGCAAAACAAGCGTTTATAGACACTGGTCCTCTGCCAAGCGAAGGAAAATGAAGCAGAGCAATCAATTTTCAAATTAAGAACCCGGCAACTTGATATCCAAACCAATGAACTGACATCTCGTTGAATGAATAAGTCAGTAACTTAGTCAATCGATTCAATACCTCTTGATTGCTTCCCGTAAGTGGCACAAAGCCAAAATCTATATTCTGACGTCAAACGTGGTAAACATAAAATGCCCGAACACACCCTAATGGAATGCATGTTTTCTCATACCTGCACTAACAAAGCTCCATCATTAAACATCAAGCATGAAATAAATAACTTTAACATGCGTCTCTCTCAAGCTAATAATGTTAAACTCTGCATGGTTTGAGCCTGACCATTTCACAAATACTTGGATGAATAAATCATTCAAATTACAACTTTACTTTCTCTTTCTTTCTGTTTGTGTGTGTGTGCGCGAGAATCTCTCGATTGATCAGATCCTTATCTATCTCTATCCAAGCAGAAAGGAATGTGAGAGGTGTGGAAAAACATGTGCATATACCGGATGTGTTTTTCCCACCTCTTCAATTGCAAGCAAACATACAGCACTGTTAAATCCTGCTAAATCTGTGCTGGCTGCACAGCGAGAATCACCACCTTCGATTTCTCCAGTGCATCTAACACCTTCCAGCCACTTTTACTGAGAAAGAACCTGCAGACGATGACGGTTGACTCACCCGTGGTCTCCTGGGTTACCGACTACCTGGCAGACAGGCCGAAATTTGTCCTTCTTGGCGCAGCTCTGCCTAAAGCGGTGGTGAGTGATGTGGGAGCACCGCAGGGGTCTGTGCTGTCGCCATTCCTGTTCACCCTGTACACCTCTGACTTTTAGGCCAACTCTGAGTCGGCCATGGTGCAGAAGTTCTCTGATGACTCTGTATTGGCTGTAAACTGGACACCATAGGAGCTGGGGAGGAGAGGAGGACGCTGGACCAACCAGCCTCTCCATCGGCTACTGGACAGGCAGCAGATTCACAAACGGGAAATCTTTCCTGCCCCGTGCAACATTATTCAACACCTCTGTCTGACTGAGACTCACAGCCCTTCATGCTCCCATATGCTCTGTTTAGCACTTTCTAGTTACACACTTTCACGTTAGACATTTGGTATTGTGCTACCTACATGCACATTTTTATTGTTGCACATTTGTGCATTGTTGTTGTACATTATTATGCTGTAAATAATATTGTAATTATGCTGATGATGCTGCTGGAATAAGTACATTTCCCATGTCTGGGATGAATAAAAGTGCTTGTATTCCAATCACAAACAGGGTCTTTAGTCGCAATTTTCAAATTAACTCAACCTAATTTGTATATAGCTCTCAAAAACAAGTTGGTCCAAGAAGATGCTTTTGTCAGCAACGAAAACTGTCACAAATAAAACCAAAATCATCTACTTTGGAACTGCATCGCTACCAACCCAAATTATCTACTTGGATTCGCTTTAATTGAGCGGCAGATTTAGCGGGACTATTCCTTTAAAGAAGTCTGCCACTAGAACGCTCCATTCCACAAAAAAGGGGGGAACTCTATTACTGCTTCGTAACATGGTTAAGACCTATCCCCAAATCCAAGAATTTTAAAAGAGAAGATGACAATTTCAGCTCACATTATTTTGAGAGAAGATATCACAAACACCAGAAACCAGCCTTGGTTGATAAATGCCCCCCCTAAACACAAGGCGCACCCCTTTGGGGCTTTTCTATTTTTAGCCTCGGCCGTTGCAACACAAAGATTAGCTCCTCCGCGCGTCGTTCGGCAGATGTGCGGAGGGTAGCGAGAGGGCGGCGGTGGTCGCAAGCCGAGGCAGCCGCGGAAGAGGAGGAATGTGTCGGCGTGAGGACCTTCCCTTGTTCCCCCGACAGCCAGGCGCGTCACCATAAGGGCCCCAAACGCGGCAGGTAGGTGCTCAAACGCGACCCACGGGGACGACACCTCGCCTGAAGTAGTTCCACTATGACCCACTGTGAACCGGAGCCTGGGCTTAGCTAACGGAATTGTGTCGACAAGTGGCAAAGTTGGTTTGAATTATGATGGCGGTGCCTGGACGTGCCTTCTCGGAAGCACAAATTGGCCGGTTATTTGAAGCCGAGTGTGAAGAGAAGGCCGTCGGTATTAAGGGATGGTGCCCACTTGGTTTTACACACACCGAGACGCACATACACACGCACGGACGGGCCCTGCCGTCGGCGAGTGTTCCCGTTAGGTTCCCGCTGTGAGTGTGTGCATGTGGAAATCCGACGGTGCGGAGAAAGAGAGGAAGAGGAGCTGCGGTGACACGGAGAGGGGATCAGAACAGAGGGATTCTTCATGGATCAGATCACTGGATGAGATCATTCAGAAGCACCAGCCAGTCTGCACACACACACACACACACACACACACACACACACCCAAATCACTATACTGATGTGAAATAATCCCCCTCCTGTGTTTGATCATTCCAGTTTAATGGAAATGTCTGACTAATCTATTACCTAATCTCTGCTTTAGGATGGTTAACCAGGGTTTTGCTCTCAGGATTGTAATCTGCTACATACACAATAACCTGGATGTTTTTTTCTCAAGTTAATTTAAAAATATATACTTCTCTCTCTCTCTTCATATATGTATATGAAGCATGCTTAAAAACATGTATGTACGTTTGAGCCCCTAAAGTTTTGGTTACTATCAAATATTTATCAATAGTTGCAATTAACAAGTGATACCTGTATTTATACATCTTTATAGTTTATTTTTTATAAATGTTTTGGCAAAATAAACATTTTGATTACTGGAAAGAAAAGAGTAGATATCTGAATTTCTTTCTTCTGCAGATCTGAATTCAGTATATTCTAATGGTAGATATTAAATATGAACTCCTACTGTAGTTTCTAAATTATTCAGTCATCCACCCTCCACAGAATTTTTTTTTTGTTGGTTCGCTCAGTTACTAATAATGTTTTACTACACACAGGTTGCCTTTAGGAGATGTTCCAGGTTAAATGTTGAAATCAGCAGCTTTTAATGCAGCTGACCTCTCCGTTAACGTTTCTGCTGTCCTGCAGTAGCTAGAGCGGAACAGCCAGCGAGGATGCTGTCCTCCCTGGACGTGTCTGGACGTCTGCATGCTGGCTGAGGAGAAGCAGCACCGTGAGTGACGCAGGAGGACAGGCTGAGTTCGCTTCAGGTAGAAGACAGAAATATACCTACGTTTCCACACGTGGCGCTGACTCAGCATCTCCCCTTCAGTAGTTCTGTATTTACTCGGTTACTCAACCACGACGGCAGTCAAAACATGTCGTTATGGTTGAGTTGTGTACAGAGTTTTCCTAACTGGTCATCAAGCTGGCAAAAAAGACAACCGACAGTGCTGATTGTCCAAGAAAACAGTCTAAAAGTGGAATTGTGTGCAGCCGGCTAGGACAGGTGAGGTGAACTCTGCAGACGTGGTGCTCTGAATGATCTCTGTTAACATGGGGGGGTGCAGCACAGGCAGGGGCGTGCGCGGCCATGCGCTTCCTTATTCCGCTTCAGTCGCAACACGCCGTCGCTTTGTTTCCACGTACAGAGGGAAGTTTACATCGACCGTCCACTTTGCAGGAGTGCAGAGAGATTGTCGTCCACCAGATCCCGCCAGCCCGTTCTGGGGGTTTCCTCCCCCAGTGCTCCCTCTCTCCGTGGGGTTTAAAAACCCATGAAAATGCCGGCTCCCCCTGGTTTTAGGACCTAGCTTTTCTCTGCAAAGGAATTTGGTTTTTCCTGGATTATTCGAGCCGCTGACGCCTCGTGCACGGTTCTGACCTCTTTAGGACCGGCACCGCAGCTTGTTATTGTAAATGTGGGTGACGGTCGGTGAAACGGCGATAAAAGCTCGGCCCCTCCACCTAAGTTCCTTGCTAGTGACCTTGTAATCTACCCTATTGACCTTTTTCTTTTCAAATCTTGACCAAAAGGGAACCAGAACGACGAAGGCGCGGACTTTGGTCCCGGAGCTCTGAACGTCCCTGCCGTTTTCTATAAAGCGCACGGCAGCCGCCTGGCTGAAAGTGTTTGCCCAACATGGCAGGCTGGTTTGGCTGGCTGGTCCTGGAAGGGAAGGAAACGTCCTCCTTCCCTACATTGTGTGAAGCAGGAAAGGATGGCCTGAAGCCAGCCAACAGCTGTTTCCTGGTGGATGAGGGAGGAATGGCTGTGTGGGCGTGAGGAGACTGTGCTTCTATTCTGAATCTATGGTTTGGCTTTTTGCAGTGTTACAGTGTCTTTTTCAGACCAGTACTCGCATTTTCTCGGTTTTGCCGTCTAGAACCGCTGAATTGAAGCCGTCTAAGTGCCCCGTGAGTGTGGGTTAGCAGTGGTGTAAAGCTGCACCGCCGATTTTGACGCTTAGACCAGGTTAAATTCACCTGTCAGCGCGGTAAAACGCTACACGCACGCGTTCCATCACAGATCACAGGGCTAACACATGATGAACCAGTGTTAGCGCACCGCCGTGTTGGGTCCTTGTTGGTTTCTCTCCGTTTGACTTCTGTCTGTTGTTGCTTTCTTGCCTTCTCATTCTTCGCTGTCGCTCTTCCTCCCTTCGTGGCCAACACCAGCTGGGGATTTTTTTTTTTGCCATAATGGGATAATGTGACATGTGAACTCTCAAGCTATACATCACTGCCAAAATGGATTTTAGCTAGCGCTGCGCTACGATAAGGGCCTTGAGACACATAAAGGTCTGCTCAGACATTTGCAAATGGTTCGGTTTTCTCTCGAGCCTCGATGGTTCGGGAACAAACAAATCATTGTCCAACCTCTCCGATTCTTCTATTTATGTTGATTTTGATTTTCAGAAAAACCCTATAATTGCACACTACAGTTTTCCATCTGTCTGGGAGCAGATTTTCTGCTGGCTCTGTGGTTCCCGTGAGCTGCTGAGCACAGATGTCTGACAAGGCTCCGCTTCAGCCGCCCAGTGTCGTCTACGAGTTGGTGACTGAGGCCGTCGCACGAGAGCGCCACACATCAGGGTTTAGCCCGAGCGACTGGCTAAAACCAGCAGGACGGCAAACTGGCGTTTTCCTATAAGCACTTTTTGGCGCTACCAATAATTAGACTTTGTTAATTAAATCTGTGAAACCATTAGCTGCATGATTGGTCCCAAATAAAAAGGTCCAGTCTGCGTCTCAGTTCTTTACTTTCATGGCAGTTGGAAGCTTAGGCCGTGAAATGCTGCAAACCAGCCGCGAGTGTTGGTTTAAAAGCTCATCTGAAAGGGCCCTGAACTCTCCTTTAGCTTCTCTCACTTTTTTTTTTGTTGTTTTTTTCCTCTCTCGCTGGTGGCTTGCGGTCTCCATGGTGATGAAAAAGCTGCGCTCCCCTGTTCAGGCGGTGTCCCCTCCCCTTGCTATTGTCCATCCATTTTCAGCCGTTCCTGCCTCTCTCCCTCTGCTCCGTCTCAGCCAGGTGTGCCTCCCCAGCCCTCCTCCAGCCGACCTCCTCACCTGGAGGACCGCCGAAGCAGCAGCAGCAGCAGCCGCCGCCATGGCGACCAGCGCCGTCCCCAGCGACAACTTGCCAACATACAAGCTGGTGGTGGTGGGGGACGGTGGCGTCGGGAAGAGCGCCCTGACCATCCAGTTTTTCCAGAAAATCTTCGTGCCAGACTACGATCCCACGATAGAGGACTCGTACCTCAAACACACGGAGATCGACGGGCAGTGGGCCATACTGGATGGTGAGTGCAGACCTTTCAGGCCCCGGTTGGTTTTTCTCCTTTAAGACGCGTACTGGTGTCCACAGTGCTGGACACAGCCGGCCAGGAGGAGTTCAGCGCGATGAGGGAGCAGTACATGAGGACAGGGGACGGATTCCTCATCGTCTTCTCCGTGACGGACAAAGCCAGCTTCGAGCACGTCGATCGCTTCCATCAGCTCATCCTCCGAGTCAAAGACCGGTAGGTCAGGAGGGGGAGCGGGAGGCACGAGGAACTCCAGCCCAGCTCCTGGCAAGACAAGACTCCAGATTTTATTAAAAAAGTCTGGATTACTAATACTGACCGAGCAAAGAGCAGCATGAATCCAGCCATATTTTTAGTTCTTGTTTTTCCTGAAGCTCCGAAACTGCAGCCTCAGTGCCTTCCAGTCATCCAAAACAAGATTGGCATTCTGCTGGAAGAAGCTGAGCTGCTTTGTAATTACCTGAGATTGCATTTGTCGTCTGCCGGTAGGGCTGAGTTTGAGGTGGAACCAAAATAGAAGCGTTTCCATGCAAGATGCTGCCCGTCCATATTTAGCGCCGCTCCACTTCAGCACGTTTTCTACAAAGGAGATGGAGCCTGCAGAAAGGTTTAACCCTCTGGATGTGTTGTTGAATGTGTTGTTCAGGTCTGTGTGTGTGTGGTTTCTTCTCAGGGAGGCCTTCCCGATGGTGTTAGTGGCAAATAAAGTGGATTTGGTGCATCTGAGAAAAGTCAACACTGAACAGGGCCAAGAAATGGCTGCAAAGCATAATGTAAGTATGAGATGACCAAGAGGGTGTTTTTTTTTTTTGTTTTGTTTTCACGTCATACTGACAGGCTTGCGTTAGTAGTCAGGAAAATGGGTTTGATAAATGAGGCCAGGAAGCTGTGATCCTGTCCAGACACACCTCGATGAACTGACGCAACCCAGAGTCGGCTGCATTGCAGGGCTGGAATATTTATTTTATTCAGTGTGACCTCAGAAATGTTATTTTTTGGTTTGTTTTTCAGATAACTTATATTGAAACTAGTGCCAAGGATCCTCCGATGAATGTAGATAAAGCCTTCCACGAGCTGGTTCGTGTTATAAGGTAACTCGCTGCCGCTGAGTCCGCTCTCCTTTCATTTTTTAATGTTTCCCCATGGCTACGAGATGATCTAAATCTTCCACATAAGGCATCTTTAGGCTTCTTTGGCCTTTAAGCGCACTCAGAGGGTTTTTTTGGTGGCATCTGAGAGCGGTTAAAATGCATGAGCAACAGTCAAAGCAGAAAAAAAGGCCAGTTATTTCCTGTTGTAAAACACACGCAGCTTGAGAAAGATTTGGGTAAATGTGGTCATATCCTGTTTAGACGTTGTCCTCTTAGTAGGACTAGTAGGCAAATGAAGCATGTTTCAGTGTCCTCCGGTAACCAAATACAGAAGCAGTTATCTGTAAATAAGTCAGGCTTGAGTTAGATGATTTAGCATCGTTGGGCGACGGAGCGTTGCTGACCTGTTGGTGTGTCCGTGGACAAACACTGGCCCCTTGTGGCCAGACTGGGAACTTCACCCATGGACGCTCTCTACTGTAGGATCCACAGATGTCATTTACAGTAGAATTTCTTTAGAGCTGTGGGCAATTGACCTCTTCTTTGTGTATTTTTCACGCAGACAACAGGTGCCAGAGCGAAACCAGAAGAAGAAAAAGAAGATGAAGTGGCGAGCGGAACGATCTGCGAGCTCCCACAGGTTCCACTGTGCCATATTGTGACCCCTCTTGTCTTGTTTTTTTCTTCAATGCTGAACAGACTTGCAGTCGCCCACGTAAATTTGGATTCCCTCAAAAGAGCACCTGCAGCAGTTAATCCCCAGAGAAATGATGGGCGCAGAGAGGAGGGAATGGGAACAGTCAGCCCCTCAGGATGCCTCGGAATGACGCCATCATCTAATCAACCGTTTTCAGAAACGACATGGCTGAACTCTTTCTCAATCAGGTGTCATTTGGGGCTTTAATATCAAATTCAGCACAAGATGGGCGACAGTAGGAGAACGCAGAGAGATCAGCGTCACCCTGTTAACGGGAGCGTTTATATTTATTAGGAAAGGGAAGGAAAAAATGGCACCTTGTGTTCCAGGACCGGCATTCCACCACTCCTCACATTTCTCCACCCACACGGGTGCTACCAGGAACTCACCTGTACGCCGCCACGCCGAAGCCACATGGTTTGGGGAACTGAGGATGAGTCTGAAGGTGAAACTGGACTGACTGGGACTTTGAGAGTAACGTGTTTGTGCGGAGATCGTGCTGTAGAACGTGAGAGAAAAGGTGCCGTCACGTCGGCTGTCAGGTGAACCTCGTGCTCTTCTAAGTGTCTAGGTATTGTAATTGTCATGAAATTTAAGATTGGTCAGTGCTTTTACACTTAAATGGAAACGTAACAGGGATTGTACCAACATGAAATCACTTTTTTTTTTTTCTTTTTAAAGCAGTTTACATCAACTATTTGGAGATCTAACCCAGACTGGTGGAGGTTGCCTCATCAGGACTGTATGAACAGCAGCCCGGATGTTTCCGTCCTTGTAGTCTTAGCAGATACTTTAATATATTTAAAAGGTATATGTATACAATATATGAAAGGACAGTTATATTTGTGATTTGAGACGTATGAGCTGATCTGTGGAAACTTCAGTGCTGTTTGACTCGAGGCCCGTGGAGGAAACGGAGCAGGCGGTGTCGGTGTTCCAGGCGTCAAACAAGCCTAATTGCACTGGCCGCCAACCAAAATAATGTGATGTCACTTTAATTTCAACCCCGGGGAGAGACGTGCCGTAGCCCCGGGAATCGTCTGGGACGCCTCGGGCCCCAAAGCCATGTTATACTCCACGTTCAGTCTAGGGGAAAAAAAGCACACGTGGAGGAAGAGAGCAGCGAGCGTGTGGGAATGTACCGTTTAATAACCTATGAGATGGCTCGTACTGTTAACGCACTAACGTTCTTTTACGTCTGGATGGAGGAAAACATTTTTGCACTTTTCATACAATGTCAGGCTTTCCTGTAGGCATGTGTTCAGATCTGGACGGCATGGTTCCAAACCGCTTGAATGTAATAATAAATGGAAGAAAACGAGAGCGATGATGAGACTAGAACATAGGCGACCGGCATTGTAGCCCCGCGTGCCTGCGTTTGCCTCGGGAAGAGAAAACCCGCCAGACTCTGAAAGAGAGAATCTAGTCTGCAGAGGGAAGATGGACAGAATCCCTGATGAGCAGTGAAGCAACAGGCTGGGAGGAAAAGAAGAAAAAAAAAGATTGTGTTTGATGATGTATCGCGTATGTTTGATACCTTTTTGTATTATTGATATGAACCTTGCAGTGTTTTTTAAACCGCTGAATAATTTATTACCGTGTATGCTGACTCGGCGTGTCCCAGGAGAGGACAAAAGTCACAACCACACCTTCTTTTTCTTTTCTCGGAGATGCTGGGTCCTTGGAGGAGGAGGAGGAGGAGGCTCGTTTTTTTTTTTTTTTGTTTTCTTTTGTTTCGCAGACCAACTCCGTTTTGATGGAACGAGTGCGTTGGAACCAAGCAGAGTCGTTGAGCTGGAGACGTGGAGACGGTCCCATCGTGAAGCACGATCACACATGCAGCCGTCACCAGCAGTGCTGCAGCGTTCTCCCTGGAAGGAGCCATGTGTGAGTCTGCCATGTGTGAGTCTGCCATGTGTGAGTCTGCGCTGGCCTCGCTCCACCTCCAGTCTGGCTGACGTTACCGTCTAGCCAGTGGGCTGTTTCCAGAGCTGTTGCACGGTTCCTGTTGCGGACCGATCTTAAAAAATGGCAAATCTTTTTTTTGTTTTTCTTCTTTTTTTACTCCTCCTTCTTTTAGGTCCAAATTTATGAACTTTCTTTTCTTGAATCCATGTTTTTAGCTGGTACCAAGAACTGTACCTTATCTCATTCTGGTGTTTGACCCCTGAACTCTGTGAGATGAAGTGAGCACATTTGTTCATACGAATGAGAAAATGGCTTTAGTTTATATTGATATGGTTTATGTTGATGGTCGAAACTTTGTCCGTGTTTGAAGAACCTTGTAAAAGAAGATTTATTACACAACTGCAAAGTTTCTCACCAGTTTAGGTTTGTTTTTTTTTTGGACAGGGATGCTGTGTTCAAACTGCTTTTGTGAGACTGTGGGGACGGACACATTGTCTGTCTGTCTGTCTGTCTGTCTGTCTGTCTGTCTCCCATCAGGGGTCAGTTACATTTCATTAAAGGAACAAGTAGTGTGACTTGATGTTGGTGTCTTTAACCGTGTTCCACAGGCCGCAGCCTGCACGGCTGCATAGAAATGCCGAGCGTGCAGCGACCTGTGCAACCGCTGCTGCTAGCGTGATGCTGGTTCAGCAGAAACACACCTCATTCATCTGCAGCGCCGCCGCGGCTGACTGGGTCCAGCCCAGAGGGGCCAGAAATCCATTGTGCTTCATTAATTTAAAGCATCAGGTGAGGGAAGGCCTGGACACGGATGGTACTAAACAGAGCTATTGATCGGTCCTCCTACAGTCAAATGGAAAATCAAAAGCTCGAAGCTTTAGATTGGATCTGGGACAGGTGATAAATAGTGTTTGGGTCGTTGGAAAAGGGCGAGGGTGTCCTCAGTGTGTGGGTCTTGGACTGCATGGGTTACGCTTCACCTGATATGGTAGATAATTTTGCTTTTTACTAAACTGTGGTAATAAATGAGCTTTAAAAGTAGTTTGAACCAAAGGAAGCAACACGAAGGTTAATTTTACATTTTCCAGGTAGGTTCCAGGTTGGCGCAGTTCCATCTGATACCACCAGGGGTCGGCATTAAACTGATTATTCTGTCATACTTTATTGGCTTTTTACAAGTTTGGGTTTTCCAAATTTAGGCCCAGAAAATAACTTTGAGCAAATTAGACTCTGCATAAAGTAGTCGAACCAATGTACAAGCTAAACTAATTAATTGTTGGAAAAAGTTCAGCCATTGTGCGGATTATGTTTTGGAAGAGCTGCCAAAAGCCGAACTTTGTCATTCACAGTCAGTTTAATTGCTACTGTGATTAGGACGGATTTTAAAGCAGCTGGTTCGCAGTTTGTTTGACTTTAGGGGTTGTGTGAAACTCTCTTGAGGTCAGAGGAAGAGGATGACATAAAAGGGAAAATTGCTGTCATTATTCACAGGCTGCTTGGAGGCAAAAATAAAATAATAAATTTGCACGCTATTGTAGATGCAGCTGCGTAAGACACACTGAGAGATGATAAAAAGAACATGTTTCGATTTTTTTCCTCAACACAGTTGCACACTTTTGAATACTGAACAGATACAAGACAGAACAACAAGATGAAAGCAGAATAAAGAAGATGGCAGCATGTCGTCAGGGCCAAAGTGCCCGTGGAGCCACCTGGGAGCTATTTTGCGAGTTTCTGTCAAAGGCAGAATTCAAATGGACGGTCAAAAGGTTTAAAAAGTGTGAAACCTTTAAGATTCTGCAGGTCTCTGCAGAGCTGAAGCCACAAAGGCCGACGCCGTCAGCAGAAAAAGATGTCAGCATGGCTGGAAGCAGCAGCAGCAGCAGCAGCAGAATTGCCGTCTGTGCAGGATGCAGCAGATCTCTCCATTATTCCTACCTGTTATTTTAGTCTAGGGGCACATTCGAACTCCAGCAGAAACAAGGATGTGCAATCAGATGGCGATGAAGTGATAAAAGGAAAAAAAACCCTCAGGTCCCTGTAAGCTCCCAGCATTTATGTGATCGAAGCCTCTGCCTCTGTATCAATTGTGCTGTGCGTAACTATCGGTCGGCCTAATTAGGGTGTGAAATGAAACGCTCGGAGGCAGTAATGGGGTGGTCCCGGAGGGTCACTGGTTCGGTCTTACCCCCACATGGAAGGCCAAAGTGTCCGGTTAACGCTGAAGGAGCGTGGACGCCTGCAGAAGAGCAGTCCTCATGCCTTCTCTCATATAATATTTATATTCCCTAATATACAGTATTTTGTCTTTGGAGGGATAATAAAAGAACTTAAAAAAAAAAAAACACTTGGCATGCAGTTCCCGTGCCCCATACTAGGGGGCGCTGGTGAACCCAAAGAGTCAAACAAACTCCTGCCAGTTAAATAGGCTGTTGGGGTTCTATGTTTGTAATGGTGATGACGTCAGTGCCCCACCAACCCCACCCACTCACGTCTCTGGCTAATTGCTATCACGCTGTGCACGGTGTCATCATCCTGCACCCAAAATCAAAGTGGTGCCGCTCACAGAGGAGGAAACAAGATTTGCCTGGGTGTTGATGTTGTAAACACGTTAAAGCCAAAAGCGTTACCAGGGTAACGCAACTGATGAAAAGCTGATTTCAGGCGCACTTTATTAGTTGCACGGAGGGAAAAAAACACCTTTAATGAAGTTCACATGTTTGTTTCCAGGGTCTTTCTGCGGTCAGAGAAGGTGGCTTTGAAAGCGTCCGTGGACATGGTGGTCCTGGGCCACGTCCTCGTCTGCAGCACCTGGACGTTACCCATCTGGCCCAGTCCGGCTCTGCCACCTCTCCAAACCCCCGAGGTCGGAGGGCGCGGCTCAGGAGAAACAGATACATGGTGGGTGACTGCGCTCGCTTGCTCTTTGAGGAAGAGCGTGGCGGCACAGCGTCCTCGTCCCTCTATTTTTCATGATTACGTTAAAGGATACAGAAAATAGACCTCCAAAGTAACATTTTACTGAATGCGTGACGATGAGGCAGTATGTGAACGAGGAGAGGAGGAGAGAAGTTCACGAACAGTGAACTGTTCAAAACCTTTTCCTTTGCTCAGTGCTCTTTTACATCTTTACCTCCTTTGAAAAGACAAGCTCTTGACCAGGAGGAGACAGGAAGTGGTTTTTCTTTCTTCTTCTCTGTCTTCTTTGTGTGACGGAGAAGGTTTTTACCTCTCGGTAAAACAAATTCCCACCTCATACATTTTTTTCCACAGTCCAGACTTTCAGAGCGATCAGCAGATGAATAAAAAAAGATAGAATAATATAAAAATAAAGTAAGTATTATGTTTGCCATGGAGGCAGCAGACACACATCAGCAGAAGAAGTACCTCTATGAGGACAGTGTGTGCTCATGATGAGCGAAGGCAGCTGAGCTGAAGGTTGCTCACTGAATAAATTACACTAAGAAAAAAGTTTATTTTTTCTTTTCCTGTTTCTGTACATATTTTAGAAAAAAAAAAAAACCCAACACAAACAGACTAATAAAGCCTAAAGGCCTTCCGGACTCAGAGTTAGAAAACCAGAATCAGTTTGAGTTTGGATTTTTAGAAGCTGGTGTTTTATTGCTCACAATGATTCCAGATAAACAACAGTTATTTATGACTAAATTCTGAGGCCACTCGATTGGAACATCTGAGAAGACCAATAAAACCGGTAGCCAATAACCCGTCGTTGAGGAAACCACCACAAAATGTATCAGCCATAATCTCTGCAATGAACTGTGGCAATATTATTGTATCATAAAAGCATTTTGCAGGTAAAAGAATGAAGTTTAACTCATTAAAAAACACTGCTGAATAACTTTTATTCTCTGTGGCTCAGTCTGTCTCTTTTTTTTACCTTTACACTTTGTATGAACAACTACAGTGTGTTGCTTATGAAATCCATCAAGCATGAAATTATTTTTATGTAATGAACAACATTTTGAACTTTTTACCCCATGTCAAGTTGGAAGTCTCTAAATGAATTTAAAAGCTGACTTAAATTATCTATGCAACAAAGAATGCCGCGAGCTGTTATCACCTGAGGACTTTTGAAGCATGATATAAATAAATAAATATTTAAGAAGTACTTTTCCACAGGGCCACAGCAAAAGGACGAAGGAGCCTCATGGGGCCCTGGAGCCGCAGATTGCCGACCCCTGGCTAAAGCCATCAGCCATCCCAGCGACTGTGAAGGGAAGCAGGAGCAACGGTTGTGAGGCTGCGCCTCAGGCTGTGGGAGGACAAAGGAAAAGGTCAGCGTCCACACGCTAAAATGCATTTCAGTGTCATTGGCATTACTTCAATACATTTGTAATTGGATGCACACATGTAGGGAAATAGATTCCAAAAAGAAAGTTGGATTCTGTCTTTTTTTCTTAAAAGCCAGGCACTGAAGGTCAATTTTAACTGAGTAGTTAAGTTACACCATAGATGCCCACCATTCACTGAGCAAACTGAAAAATTTGAGAGGCTGGTACAGATACTACCAGAAGACTTTCAAGGCTTCCCGGCAGTTTGATTCATTGCTGACCAAAGTTAGCATTTTACACATGCTGCAGTTTCGAAGGACACTGGACATGCGGCAGCGATAATAAATATTTGAAATAAACGTGAAATCTTGAATAGGTCACGGTTCGATTGCTGCTGATGGATGAAATGAAATGCAGAAGAGTCATACACACAGCAACATTCCTGCCTCTCGTTTCTTTTAGAGAAATTCATTTTGTTTGTATGTTGAATAGAGTTTTATAGGATTTTTTTGCCCTGCGCCATTTTTGTGAACCTTTCCCAAGATAAAAAAAAAAGGTGAAGACGCCTCTTAGATGAGAGGTAAAACCCTCTCAGGTTGCTTCTGACAGTCCAACTGCCTCTTCGGTTGACCTTTATGATGAATCCTTTAGGTTTCTCTATGCGCAAGGAAGCTGACACAGGTGTGCGTCACGGTTTCGAGCCATCCTTGCTGCGCGCACAGGCTGAAAAGGTCTGTTACCGGGGAGGAAGAGCAGCCACCCCCCATCCACACACACACACACACACACACACACACACACACACACACACCCTCCCTCCCGACTCCTGACGCGAGAAGGTCACGTCACCGGGGATTCTCCGGTTCTCAGCCCGGCGGCCAGGACGGGAGCTCTCTGTCTCCGCAGCCCTGCCTGCGCGCACGGTGCGCGTCCGGAGCGCGTCTGAGACGGACGACTGAAGGTCGGATCCGCGGAGCCATGAAGCGCGGCGCAGCAGCCTCCCCGCACAGCTCACACTGGCCAACTTTTGGACGAAACTTGGCCGGAACTAAGACGCGCTGAAGCCTCGGAGGCGACGACCCTCCAACTCCAATGAAGTTGATCCAGTCTATTATGCAGACGGAGGAGGTATGAAAGCTGACATGTGGATTGTAGTCCTAAACTTTTTGGCACACTGGACTTTGACCGACGCACAGGTAAGGAACATCTGCACCTGGATTTCAAACTTCTCGTTACTGCAAATCACTGTTGGCGCTTTAAAAATACCGACGAAGGAATCCGTCGTTGTTGCAAACAAAATAACATGAAATCACCTCATTCTTGTACCATCCTTCCAAATGTTGCAGCCACAAATTGGTGTCATTTTTGGAGCTTTGTGGCGAATCCGTGGGGACGTGACCCTGATGTCTGTGGCATATCCACGGTTCATTAGGTCGGGATTCTTTTGTAGCTCTTTCAGAACCAGACATTTGCCTGGTAGTTATTTAGTTCATTTTTAAATAAATAAGTAAATATGAGACCGCAACTGGTTGAGTTTTGACTTGGTGTAGAGGAATTTGAATGTAATGTAATAATGTAATGTAATGTGAGTCGGCAGCTGCTTTCTGACTGAACACTGTGCACTTTTAGAATGAAATAACTTTATTATGACTGGATGAACTCCACAGGTTCCCTTTAATCTATTTTAGCCTCTGGTGGTTTTCCACTGTACACACACCTATTCCAT
>CAAE01014534.1:137913-149325 GCA_000180735.1 Tetraodon nigroviridis | reverse complement strand
CATCTCCACTCTCTTAGGCGAGGCAGGGATCCACCCTGACAGGTCGCAGTCCATCACAGGCACACACACCATTCACTCACACATTCATACTCTATGGACAATTTAGAGTCTCCAATTAACCTGGCATGTTTTTGGACTGTGGGAGGAAGCCGGAGTACCCGGTGGGAACCCACGCGCACACAGGGAGAACATGCAAACTCTGCACAGAAAGGCCGGCAGCAGCTGGAAGTGAACCAACGACCTTCTTGCTGTGAGGCAGCAGCACTAACCGCTGCACCACCGTGTGGCCCTAATAAGGACTAATGCTCCAATAAATATTTAAGAAGTACTTTTCCACAGGGCCACAGCAAAAGGACGAAGGCGCCTCATGGGGCCCTGGAGCCGCAGATTGCCGACCCCCTGGCTAAAGCCATCAGCCATCCCAGCGACTGTGAAGGGAAGCAGGAGCAACGGTTGTGAGGCAGCGCCTCAGGCTGTGGGAGGACAAAGGAAAAGGTCAGCGTCCACACGCTAAAATGCATTTCAATGTCATTGGCATTACTTCAATACATTTGTAATTGGATGCACACATGTAGGGAAATAGATTCCAAAAAGAAAGTTGGATTCTGTCTTTTTTTCTTAAAAGCCAGGCACTGAAGGTCAATTTTAACTGAGTAGTTAAGTTACACCATAGATGCCCACCATTCACTGAGCAAACTGAAAAATTTGAGAGGCTGGTGCAGATACTTATGGTCAGAAAAGATACAATTCTGACTGGAGCGAGAGTTCCAGAAGACTTTCAAGGCTTCCCGGCAGTTTGATTCATTGCTGACCAAAGTCAGCATTTTACACATGCTGCAGTTTCGAAGGACACTGGACATGCGGCAGCGATAATAAATATTTGAAATAAACGTGAAATCTTGAATAGGTCACTGTTCGATTGCTGCTGATGGATGAAATGAAATGCAGAAGAGTCATACACACAGCAACATTCCTGCCTCTCGTTTCTTTTAGAGAAATTCATTTTGTTTGTATGTTGAATAGAGTTTTATAGGATTTTTTTGCTCTGCGCCATTTTTGTGAACCTTTCCCAAGATAAAAAAAAAAGGTGAAGACGCCTCTTAGATGAGAGGTAAAACCCTCTCAGGTTGCTTCTGACAGTCCAACTGCCTCTTCGGTTGACCTTTATGATGAATCCTTTAGGTTTCTCTATGCGCAAGGAAGCTGACACAGGTGTGCGTCACGGTTTCGAGCCATCTCTTGCTGCGCGCACAGGCTGAAAAGGTCTGTTACCGGGGAGGAAGAGCAGCCACCCCCCATCCACACACACACACACACACACACACACACCCTCCCTCCCGACTCCTGACGCGAGAAGGTCACGTCACCGGGGATTCTCCGGTTCTCAGCCCGGCGGCCAGGACGGGAGCTCTCTGTCTCCGCAGCCCTGCCTGCGCGCACGGTGCGCGTCCGGAGCGCGTCTGAGACGGACGACTGAAGGTCGGATCCGCGGAGCCATGAAGCGCGGCGCAGCAGCCTCCCCGCACAGCTCACACTGGCCAACTTTTGGACGAAACTTGGCCGGAACTAAGACGCGCTGAAGCCTCGGAGGCGACGATCGCTTCTGCCCTCCAACTCCAATGAAGTTGATCCAGTCTATTATGCAGACGGAGGAGGTATGAAAGCTGACATGTGGATTGTAGTCCTAAACTTTTTGGCACACTGGACTTTGACCGACGCACAGGTAAGGAACATCTGCACCTGGATTTCAAATTTCTCGTTACTGCAAATCACTGTTGGCGCTTTAAAAATACCGACGAAGGAATCCGGCGCATCCGCACGTTGTTGCAAACAAACTAACATGAAATCACCTCATTCTTGTACCATCCTTCCAAATGTTGCAGCCACAAATTGGTGTCATTTTTGGAGCTTTGTGGCGAATCCGTGGGGACGTGACCCTGATGTCTGTGGCATATCCACGGTTCATTAGGTCGGGATTCTTTTGTAGCTCTTTCAGAACCAGACATTTGCCTGGTAGTTATTTAGTTCATTTTTAAATAAATAAGTAAATATGAGACCACAACTGGTTGAGTTTTGACTTGGTGTAGAGGAATTTGAATGTAATGTAATAATGTAATGTGAGTCGGCAGCTGCTTTCTGACTGAACACTGTGCACTTTTAGAATGAAATAACTTTATTATGACTGGATGAACTCCACAGGTTCCCTTTAATCTATTTTAGCCTCGGGTGGTTTTCCACTGCACACACACCTATTCCATTACACACACACGGACACACACACACACACACACACACACCAATCCGAGAGGTTCGCCTGTGTGCAGCCCTGTCGGTAAAGACAGAAATGGCTGACAGGCTGCAGGACTCACCTCAGCTGCCAAACAGCGGATAATGGCCGTTCCCCCAGGGACAGTGTCAGATCATCCCTTTTCCTTCACCTCCATGGGGTGCCTGATTGCATCTGTCTCCGATTTCCTGTCATCAATCCACATCTAGGTTTCCTCGTGGGGAGGCGGAAAGACCACACGACAGGCTGAACTACGGAGAGCTTCATTAAAACTTTCAACAACTATCTAGAAGAGTTTGGAAAATCGTTTGTCAAATGATCAAAGACGTGTCCTCGTTGCCGGAGGCAGAGCTTTGGTTCCCACCCAGTTCATTTCTAATTCAGCATCCTCGTGTCAAGGCGCTGAGTTCCCTCAGATCAGTTTAGCACCGGAAGACTTTTATCACACAGACTCGCTTTAAACAAGCTACAGGCTACAGGCTGGGTCATGCAGAGAAAACGGTTGTTTGTGCCTCGTTTCCATGGAAATCTGCCACTTTTGTTTGTGAATGCAGGACTGAACTCTGCCACTCTCACCTTCAAACCACATTTCCTCTAACTAACTTGGAATCTTCAAGTTCACCCACATTCAGGCAGTTTTTTATTTAAATGCAAAGCATCAAGCCATGAATTTATTGTCACAAAGGCACTTTTTTTTTTTTCCTAACTAAACTTTTCTCTCCCCAGATGGAGGTCGATGGGCCTCTCTCCGCGCAGGAGCAGATGATCATCCTGTATGACATCAAACGGCAGTGCCAACACAACCTTTCTAACACTGACACAGAGGCCACAGGTAAAAAAATAAATAAATCAAAGAAGCTGATCATGGCTGGAAAGCTCCAGCACCACATTCATCAACAACACCGGTTCACCTCTGGGAAATGGGAAAAGTCGCGCTCTCTGCCAACACACACAGCAGAGCCCTGACTCCCGTTTGCAGCCTCTTCTAGAAAGTCGAGCTGTTTTTCAAGAGTCGTGAAGGGATTACTGATGGCGTTTTGTGCGCTGGTTGGTTTGGGGCTCACGACCGGCGTGCAGCCTGGCAGCGACGCGCTGGCAGGGTTACGGGAGCTGGAATGAATCGTTTGCACTGTTGCTGGGTAACTAATTCTGTGCTTTGTCAAGACTCTCCACAGAACATTAAGCCTTTTACCGGATATCTGGCCCTCAATGTCTCCCCCTGTGCCTGCTTTTTCTGCTGCTTTTGAAAGCAGATGGTTGCACACATACACACGCTTCATGCACAATATGATTTTCTCCTTCTAGGTGCTGCTCTTGGGCAATTAGAAAAATCCACGTGGGCCGTTCGAGAGATACTGTCATTATTTCGCCAGATGCAAAGACAAATTTAGCTCCCTTCCTATCATCGTGTTCCTCCTCATCCGGTAGAGCAGATAAATTAACCAAGAACTGACCCATAGGAATGATTCAGAACCTTTCAAGCCGTCTCTACCAAAGTGATGTGGTTCAGCGTGTTTTTTTTAACTTGTTTTCGAAGCTTCCGCATCATTCACCCACTCACTTACGACCGTCAACTGGACCTGCTCCATCTGCCAGGCTGTTCTTTTGGGCCTCAACATTCTCTCACACAGCTGTTGAGGATTTCCCAAATGTCTAAATCTGCCTAAAAACAACGCAGTAGTTGCGGAACCCAACCTGCCGCGTGTCCGTCCACCATAATGTGGTTAATATATAATCAGAAAAGATAAAGCATCAAATATGCTACTGCAGAATGATGAGCTGCAACTGGCTCACTTGTCCTTTGACCTGAGTTAGGTGTTTGCAAGCCTGGTAATTATTCCATACATCATGTTTCCTGGACAGCACAGTCTCCTCAGACATGGTTTCATACGGTGTTTACTTGTTTTCCTAAACGTTGCTGTAATTGCTCCTCAGTCAGGACATCAGCACCCACAGATCCATCACCTGGGCAACGCAGCTTAATACTAATTACAGTCACACACACATGCTCTGTTTGCTCACACGCTGACAACAAGGACCAGTTAGGGGTCTCCACCCACTGTGGGAGGAAAGCTGATGAAGCAGACAGAAAAATCACACCAGTTACACATCTAAATGTGTATGTTTATGCTAGATTGCACTTTCTGTGTTTGGGTGACTGTGTGTTTCCCTTTGGAGCTGTAGATGAGACGTGTCCTCCTGAGTGGGACGGTCTCATCTGCTGGCCTCGTGGATCTCCTGGCCTGCTCACCAAAGTTCCCTGCCCGTCCTACATCTATGACTTCAATCACAAAGGTCAGCCGAAGAAGACTGCAAGTCATCAGTAACACAAAAAATACGATCTAATACTTTTACAAGGATATCTTGAGTTGAGTTGAGTTGCGCTCATTATTTGTGTGCGTGTAACGCATGGTTGCGTAAGACACACCAATTAGGTATGACAGTTTTTTGCTAATTAAAGTGTTGGGAGGTTCCCAGAGCCTGTGAACGTGTGTGTTCCTAGGTCACGCATACAGGACGTGTGACGTCAACGGCTCCTGGGCTCTTTTGGAGGACTGGAATAAAACTTGGACCAATTACTCCGAGTGCTGGCGTTTCCTCCACCACAATTACGAAGAAGAGAGAGTAAGTAAGAGATACGACGCTTTCAGGGGCGTACATTTCAAAAGATTTTTGTGTCAAGTTCAACTCCATAAAAAAAATGAAAATGGATTTGTATTGAAGTAACCACTGGCACACACTCAAAGATCTTTTCACACGGTTTCCCTAATTTACCCACTGGAATTCAAATCGTGCAGAATTATAGTATTTTATTCATGAGATGGTCGGACGAGGCTGCTGGAACTATGACGGTTCCTCTCTGAGGTAAGAAAAAAGAATGTTTGTGCCGAAGTGGGAATATTTCTGTATTGCATTTCTTTGTCTGCAGCAACAGTTCTTCGATCGGCTGTATTTCATTTACACGGTTGGGTATGCCGTGTCCTTCAGCTCCCTGATGGTGGCGATTCTGATCATTGGGTATTTCAGGTACGTAAAGATAACATCTGAACCACAGCGACACACAAGCAGCCAGCTGAGCTAACAACCCCCCCGCCCCCTTACACGCACACATACGTCATCTTAGGTTCACTTTTCTCACAATGCCTGAAAATCGGGATTTGAAATATTCCCATATATACCCCAGAGGACACCTTTTTATTTTCTGCTCGATTTTGTGTCACATTTGCTTTGTGTAATGCTTCGATATAGAGAAAGAAAGAAATGAGAACCAATTTAAGTTGCTTTGTGTAAGTAGCAAAAACAAGAGGTGGAACTTCTAGGCAATTTGCAAGTCTCGGCTGAGGAGTAGTTTCTCTCTCCTTGTGCTTTACCTTCCATTATTTGCTAGCTTTGCAGCCTGAGAGACATTTGCCACAGAATTGGAAGCCTTGGGAGGCATATCCACAATGGTGCTGCACAAAAATCCAGATACAACGAGCACCAAGGCTGCTGCTGGCTAACAGGATGAGATCTGTTGTCGCATCTGTCCCTGCAGTGGGATCAGTTTTGTCAATTTTAAGTAAAGTCTTTGTGAATTTGGCCCTCTTTGTCTTCAAGCTTTTAGTTTCCACTGATTCTTAGATTACTTTCTTCTCAACAAATGATGTCATGTAAGTGATGCATCCGACTTTGGTTTTTGACCATCCGAGCAGCGTTTGACTGTTGTGTGCACGCGAACCAATCTCGTCATGACCAAAAACAGCACCCACGCACGAAATCGACAGGGACCAAGAAAACTGCGGACTCTCTATGGAGATGACATTTTAGAAAGCACAGTTAAAGCTGCTGTGACGACGGACCGCACAACAGGAACCTACAGGAAGCAGTGTCAGCTCACAAAAAGGAAAAAGTCCCAAGGATCGATACAACCTCTTACAGACCACCAATGAGCAGGACAGACAGGAGGTGTTGCTCAGTGGGAAAGACCGCAACAAAGGAAGGAAAGTTGGAATGTTCAAAGCTGAGGACGAGTGCAGGAGAGTGCAAAAGGGTGAAGATATGTTGGAGAATCTAGGAAAAAAAACCCAACAATTTATTAAGGGTCAACAACATATAAGCTGTGTTTTTCGCCCTAATTACCTGAATGTTGTCTTTTTTAATGCTTTAGTTACAGACAGTAACAAATTTTTTTCTGATAATAAAATGTACAATTCTGAGGTAATAACGACTCTATTAATAATAAAACCAAATCACTTGATTCGGTGACACTCCTCAACACTTTTTGAGTGTGAATACTCTTTGCTCTTTGTGGCAGACGTCTCCACTGCACCAGGAACTACATCCACATGCATCTGTTTGTTTCCTTCATGTTACGGGCCGTCAGTATTTTTGTAAAGGACAAAGTGGTCCATTCCAGTGCTGGACTGCAGGACTTTGACTCTGTCCTGCTGGACAATATCAAGGCCGTTAGCATGTCGCCGACGGACAAGTCCCGGTATGTAAGTACCCGTTTTTCGTCTACCTTCAGAAACGTAAAGCTGGGATTTTTTTCTGTGTGATATTTCTTTACACAGCGGTGCACAGTCACCTCATGTCACAAAGGTTCTTTCAGTTTTGAGCCTTGGCGTGTGCATGTTCGCCTAGCGCTTGCGAGGCGTTTGAGTTGATCGGAGGATCTAATGTCTCCCTAGGTGTTTGTTAAATGGTGTTGGTGTATTTCTGTCTCTTGTCTGGTGACCCCTGCAATAAACTCCAACACCCGCGTGACCCCCTGCAGTTCAAGCTATGATTAGCAGGAAAAAAAAATCAAACTATTTGGCTTGTCTTCATCAACAGTGTTACTCGGAAAACCACGGAATAATCCATGTAATTTTCTGTCACACATCAAAAAAATTAATCCTATTCAAAATCCAGTGAAAGTGCTCATTAGGTCCAGAAGAAACTTTTACAATATTTATCTTCACCGAACCAGCTCTTAAAAATCTATATCTACATATATTTTACAAAGTTGAATTCATGTGCATATTCAAGTCTCTCAGTAAAATCCAGGTGACAGAAGAGGAAGAGATTTAAGCTTAAAAGACAAACTTTTGCTGAAAGTTGGTTCCAGTTGTTTTAGGAAGAAGGTGGCTGGTTGGCCTGAACACCTTCCTGGCACTGGTGCAGAAAGATTATAATAAAAGAAATCTAATACTAACAGAAAAGAACAACTAGAGAAACTCACACTGCGGGGGCACCGTTTAAGCCCAAGATCAGTTGAACACACACCTGATGTTATATTGCAATAGAGTTTAAAAAGATTTCCTTTATAAGGGAGTGTGCCCATTTTAGTTTGTACAGAAAAGATTTTTGTAACTGATATGTGATGTGTGATGTGAACGATTTACAAGCTGTTTTTGTTAGAATAGAATAGAATAGAATAGAATAGAATAGAATAGAATAGAATAGAATAGAATAGAATAGAACGGTCTCTTTGTTTATCTTGCTTGATGGTTTTATGTTTGTTATCAGGTGGGCTGCAAAGTGACGGTGCTGCTCTTCATCTATTTTCTGGCCACCAACTACTTCTGGATCCTGGTGGAGGGCCTGTACCTGCACAGTCTCATCTTCATGGCCTTCCGATCAGACAACAAATACCTCTGGGCCTTCATACTCATTGGATGGGGTGAGTAAAGAAACGTAATTAGTGAGCCAGTTTCAAAACAGCACAGAGTCGGACCCTGAAAAATAGAATTATTCATGTGCTTTTTTTTTTTTTTTTTTTTTTAACGAAAATAAAAATAATTCATGAATATATTTACAGTATATTTGCTTTCTGGACGTTCCCAATTAAAGCTACAACAGCTCATTTAAAGTTCCCACTGGTATTAAAACACTACTAGTATGCAAACAAGAATGAAAAGTGCTAAATTTGCACTTTCAAACCTTTCTAACATGAATTGCGGGAGGTGGGAACACGGTAGAGGCGGCAAAGTTTTAAGGCAAAAGTTTTAAGTCGATCAAACCCTCTGGTGTACTGAAAGTTGGGATTTGCCAGGAAGCAGCGGCTGAGCCAGGTTTTTTCTCTCCTTTATTGGAGGAATTGTAGCTAAAATGGCATATCTGTACAGTTTGTAGCTGCATCTGAAACAGGAGGAACGTTTTCCTGCGCAGTGCATAAAAGCTGGGCAGGAGTCAAGAGTCCGGAGGCACCGAGGCAGACACACGATTAAAATCAGTTAGAATCAAAATCTAAACCGGTATGGAACCTCAACGGAATCCACATGCAAATCCTAACATGTTAAACTGTACATCATCACTTTTGCATCAGGAACTATTTTAAAGTGTTGAGGAGGGTTTTTATGGGCCTCCAACGCCAGGGCAAATTCTGAGCGGAACAAACGCCTACACGACTCAAAAGTGTGAAGGAGACGGTCTTGACTTTGATATAACAGATGCAGCATGACGTGATGATAAAAAGCTGGAAGAGGGAGCAGCTAAGAGGATCACCTGGGTTGCTCACTGAAAAATACGCCACTGTGACTCCGAGATGATGAAAAACCAAACAGGACAGACGATACAGCAAAGGAAATTAGTCCAAGACAATAATATTAGTTGTGGAAAAGACTTGACCATTGTCGTTTGTTATTTTCTTGTGGGGACTGTTGAATAGATTTTCTTTTTAATGTGGTAGATCATAGCTTTCAGACAGCGAAGGTGGGAGTCAAACTATCGCAGAGCAAAAAGGGATTGTTTTTACTAATTGGGGAAAAAAACTTTCCATAAATGCAGAAAATAGTTCAAAATAAAAGTGTTCAAATGAGAATCCGCTGTTGTAGTTTTATGAAAAAAGATTCAAGTTATATCAAAATGAGCAGAATGATCAATAGCACGGCAGTCGCATAGTAAAAAAAGAAGCAGTAGTACAGAAAATATAAAGTTTCTCTGATTATTTGTCCAAAAATGGCTTCCGTTCTCTCATTTGACCTAAATCTCTTATTATTGAATTGTATCCTCACCTGTTCATGCAGCGTTTCACCTGGCACTGATACCTGATGTTTAATACCAAGAGTTCAACTTCACTTTAGACATGAAACTTTGTCATTGTACAAAATGTAAAAAAAAAAAAAAATTAGAAAGCTAACGTGATTGTGTTTTTTGTGAATAAATTTAGGTGTTCCGGCTGTTTTTGTAGCAGTATGGGCAATTGTCAGAGCGGCGCTTGCTGATGCAAGGTGAGCAAAAGAAACAAGTCATTGAATTTAACGAATTTCACAGAAAGGTTAAAGGAAGAGACAAGCAGGAGATTTGTAAAGGTTAGAAATTAGCGCTTAAACGGTGTGACATTTTAAATAATTAGTGCAAAATTAGTTTGCACAAAAGGGATAGGTGTACGTTAAATCAAGAGATTTGTCATTTTGCTGTAAAGGTCTAAAAACTGTTTTTGGAGAAAGAAGGCAAGTCCTCCCTTTTGTCGAAGCCTAGATGGATCTCGGCGTGAAGGTCTGAGCTGATGATCTTTTGCTTCCATCGCTTAGTCGATTGGTAGAATTAAAAGGAAGAAAAAAAACCCCAAACAGCTTATGGCAATGCTGATGGATCTGCAGGAAAAAAAACAGGAAAATGAGATCCTGGGTAAACAAAATGCAAATTTGTAAGGCATAATATAAAAAGGAAGACATGTCTGGAGTTTATTATCAGCAGCCTAATAAGATAGAGATTTGAAAATTATTTAAATAATAGGACTGAGATTTAATTTGGATGGAGATAATTTACCAAAGTCATTTGAACATTTGATGGACCTCAGTTGAATTAATACAGAAAGTAAAAAAAGGTCTTAAAAAAGAGTAAGAGCGCGATTAACTACCTTACGTAATCTGTTGTTTGCACGCTTTGACTCTTGAGTCTCGGAGGTGTTTTTTCACGGACTGCTTGGGGTGAGAACACGAGGTTTAAAGACAGAGAAAGAGAAACATAACATATTATTATGTCTCAGAAGATAAAGCCCTCCACATAATGCACTGCTAAATCCATGTGGGGGTCAAAGGTCAACAGCTACATGTCTCAGCTGCGCTTTTGTCCGTGTTTGTTGTCTGTGTTTTTTTCTGTCCGTCCTCCTAATAGGCATGATTTTAAAGTGTGGAGGCAGGTGCCAGGAGAAAACACATATGAGGACGCACGTTAGAGAGGTGGAGTCTTTAGTCTGGACTCGTCCGCTGGATTCATCTGCCTGAATCCTGATGCAATGCAAAGATGAGACATTTGAATCTGTCCTTGAAAAGTCTCCTGTTCAACCTGCGCTGTTTGTTCCCGTGCTCACCACCTTGCTCTTTGGACTTTCAAACATATTCTCCATCTTTCACGAACCTACACACAGCTGTGACTGGAGACTCTAAATTGACCCCTAGTGTGAGTGTGTGAGTGAATGGTGTGTGTACCCCAGGACGGGTACTTTCAGAGAATCGCCAGTCAAAAAATGGCTAAAAGTTGAAATGATGACACTCCTCCCGCTTCTCTAACCTGGTCTCTTCATCTCCTCTTCATCAAGTGTAGGTGCTGGGAATTAAGTGCTGGTAATATCAAGTGGATCTACCAAGTACCCATCTTGATGGCCATTGGGGTAAGTGTGTGTGTGTGTGTGTTTCTGTGTGTGTGTGTGTGTGTGTGTGCGCTCTGCTCATTACAACTCAAGCTCAGGGAGTGAACTGCTGCAGGAGGGACAGGCAGGATGACACCCCGCTCATTCGCTCACACACTCTTACCCAGGCGGGATCTTCTTTTCCTTCAAAAATCCATTGATACGTCACAGCTGGACGGTTCCGATCACCCTCAGTAGCTGTGTTAATAGACTGGAATCTGGTGCATGGAGGTATTTTGATTTTTTTATTGTGATAGTTTAAAATCGGACACTGAATTTCACTGGTATCCTGTTGGCTGTAAGTGAGGACTGATGGTGATAATCAGCCCAAGGAGCTTAGCCAATCATACTGAGTGGAAAATTGCCTTCACTTATCGGCTTCCTTCTTTTTTTTGTTTTTCTGTGGAAACGATCTTCAACACAAGTGAGATTTATTTATGCAAATGCTGTTTACAGTAAATCTGCTCTATAAGAAGAGAAAAGCCTTAAAGATTTCAACGCAGGCATCTGCCTCTGGGTAATGATTGCG
>CAAE01014534.1:0-80743 GCA_000180735.1 Tetraodon nigroviridis | reverse complement strand
CAATTCATGAGCAGCAGTGGGCTACCAGGTGATTGTTTTGTTACATTAAATACATGTTTAAAAATAAGTCAGCACATTGGAGGGTCAGACAGATATCCGGAGAGACATCGTGACAAGAGGCTGATACGACGCAACACCCCACACTGCGCTCACAAGATTGTGCTGCGTTGCAGACTTCCTCTGTATCGTGAAACAGCAAAAACTTTGGCTAATGCAGCCCTAGTGATCATTAAGTAAACAAGAACACATATAATAAAAGAGCTTATGTATTAAAAATACAATAATTAAAATCTGACCCGAGGGGTTGGCCTAGAGTGGCACTGACGTCAGAGCACAAGCTGTTAAATGACTGACAGATGATGTCTGTGTGAATATTTCTGTCCGTGTGAATGAAGCGAATGATTCATTTTCACATTAATGCCTGATTTTAGCACGTAGATGACCTTGATGCATGCTGAAAATAGATCCCTCCGTCCAACTCCAGCTGGAGTTACTAATGCTAATGTTACACTTGGTTACCGCAGGCTTCAAAGATTTATTAAAGCAGGCTGGCAAAAACAACACTTTTCATTCATTAAATATCACAATTTCACAGCCTTTGAAAGTCAACTTCTGTGCTTTTTCGTTTTCTGAGAAGCCGACCTTCAGGAGGCCACCGCTACAGCACTTGTTTTCTTAACTGTCATACTTTTTTCACCCATATGCTCTTCAAATGCCACACTAAGGCTCTCAGCGGATGAGTGAACTCTTCTAACTTGAAAATATATCCTAATAAATCATTTTATTTACTAAAAGAGCTTTGACTTTTTATGCTGCTGGTTGATCATCCAGCGTGTGATGCAGTTAAAGACTGATGTTCAAATAACAAATCACAGTAAACATTAAAGTTTGTCAAATATCAAATTTTGCTTAGAAATGCTGGAAAATGCAATTCATTTAAAACAACAAAGCTCCTTTTTTTCCTCCTAAACAAGAGCAGATTTTGGGATTTTGATTTTAAAATAGTTGGGACACTGTGTAAAATGTTCTTGACCCTTTGTTATAACATCTTTTATACAGTTATGTGATGCCAACAACACGTGGAAAGTTCCAAATGGGGACCATTGGGAAGTCTGCACCAAGTTCAAAGCAAATAAACTCAGAGCTTTCGAAACTAACATCATGACTAAAACAGACGTTTAAATTTCATCATTTCCTGTGACTCAACAGGGAACTGAGAAAGACCCCTGTCCTACAACGAGAGCATATGGACTGCGGCCCAATGTGACTGGGGTAAGCGTCAAATAGAGATAAAAGATGAAACGCTTACCAAAAGCGGCTATAGCCAGTATGAGAGTGATCACGATGGAGATCCAGGAGACCCAGAGCGCCTTCTTTCTGTAGGACTGAGCCTCGTGCGGCTTCAGGCGCATGCTGCTCTCCAGGAGACCTGCAGTAAAACACAACCACAACCACAATCTCGCATTGAGCTTTTTCTTCCGAAAGGTCCACATAAACACTGCTGACCCGAGATCTGCAGATAGATAATAAAACCAATTATGATAATGCAAACAATACAACAATGAACCCTCACAAAATAAGACACAGTCACGTTTTACCAGACTAAAAGAGAGGAAGATGAGACACTAAAACTAAAAATCCACACAAATTCTACATACAGTTCACAGACGAGACAACCCAGTCCCTGAGCGGCCTGAAGCGTTGCTTTTGTCATGAAGCGTGAGGCTGCCTCCTCACGTCCAGGTTGCTTTGACCAACCTAAACCTTCACATCCAGCCATCTTCTAATGGGATATAAGCTTACTCATACAGATGCAATGAGCAAAACCAGGGTGTCAGTATGCTCTCCCTGCTTTCAATTATCTCCCATAATGCAAAGTACCTCTTTTTTTGTGGTGTTGCTTACACACCATGTTAGTGTGTAGGACCATTTCATCAATCACGATTTAATCAAACTACCCCTCAGGCTACGTCAGAACTTAGGAAAATACTCACGAATGTGGTGCACGTGTGGAGGAAAGTCACCCTCACTGTTCCTATCAGAACTCAAAGGGAGATATTTTCTACTGCTGCAAAACACACGCTTGATTATTTCTTATATCTTAAAGGCTGGAGGGATTTTCTGTGGTGTATTCTCATCATTCTGCACATTCATGAAGATGGACTTGGAGTTACTTGGGTGGACGGAGAGGAGGGAGAGTTCTGTCCCTACAAAACGTGTCCATTCATAAAGCTACGTGTCATTTTGGAGACCATCAAGCTCAACGCTCTTCCCCATTTTTAAAAGGAACCCACAGTCCACGTGAAGTGATGAACTCACACAGAGGGAGACTGTGGACGGTCTGGTGATCCCCTCTAGAGCTGCTTGTAGAGGACGGGGGAGTCATGCTGCAGTGGAGCATAACAACTTATACACAAAGAGCTTTGAAATGGATAAAGATTCTTTTAAAATATAAGTGTCAGATGGGGTAATTAGACATGAAAAAGTTACTATAGTCACAGTTTCACCAGGCAACTTTTTGAGGCAATTGACATAGCAGCTTTTGTTTGTTTTTGTTTTTAATTTGAAGAGTCAGAATATTCAGTCGCACTTATTCTACATTTATCTACTGCCAGTCAAAAAAGAATCACATTTACAACGCTCAATTTTAATTAGGATAACATAATCAAGCTACTTAAGACACTTAATGACTTTATTTGATAACTTTTTCTATTGTTACATACTGAAAGCGGATCTAGTGAATTATATGAAATGAAATGTAAACTTGTATGAGCTAAGAAACAGATTGTGTGTGCGTTATAGGAGCAGCTCCTGTTATTATTCAAGGAGGAATGTGCCTTCTATCGACGAACGGGATTACACAAAGCACACAGAGACGTTTTTGTTGTTTCATCATCAACTCTTAAGGGTCTGCTATGCATGCATGCATGTGACAGGTATCAATGCAGCACAGTTTCCCTAACAAGTGAATTTCCACAGCCATCTTCACCACTTCGACCACTGGTTTGCAGCAAAAACAATGAAACAAAACAGTTTGTGTCCCCAAAGTGGAGACTGCAGAGACAAAAAAAAAGGATATGGGTACAATCGCAGATGTGTCCGGCCCTCAAAATATGGGTGAGAGCATTTATACCACCCTCTGCTGGCAGGTTTCAGTAAATGCAACAGCGCCTCCTGGACTGCTTGGAAAAACTTGTGATCACAAACATTTCATTTTCTGAGAGATGCTTTTGGACCATTTTTTTTATTTTGATGTTTATTACAGGTTTTACACCAAATCCAGTTGGAATCAACTCTTCTAGACCAGGGGAGGGCAAACTTTTTGATTCGTGGGCCACAATGGGTTCTAACAATTGACAAAGAGGCCGGACAAGGAGCAGATGGATGGAGTGCTTTGGTACCCCACCTCATTGGAGAAAAAATACACATCTTGGGATATGGAGAAAACATGTGATTTAATTTCAAATGAAAATGAAGAAAAGCATGACAACAAAATATCTGAATGAGTCTCAAAACACTGAAAATCAAATGAATAAAATGTGCCCACATTTTTACTGTTACTTAATTTTTTCAAGTTCGGCGGGCCGGATTAAAACGCTTAACGGGCCGCAAGTGGCCCCCGGACCGTAGTTTGCCCATGCCTGTTCTCGAGGCACCAAATCACACCAGATCTCAGGGGGTAGAATAAAAGATAACAGAATTTTACTGCCTTAATCTGATGCATCACTTAAGTCTAATATATGGTTACTTTATGTGGTGATGCTCTAAACACCCAGGAACATCAGCAGTCCACAGCTGTACTGTCCTTTTAACATTCACTAGCATTTTGACAAAAAAATGTTTTTCTATTTAAGAGATAGAAGAAAAGATAGAAGAAAAGACCACTGACATTTGTTTGTGGGCTATTGCTTCCAGACATGCAGACAGAATTCCAAGAAAAATCTACAAGTTAGTAAACTGATCTGATTTGCAGATTTTAAGACTGGACCTCGACCATTATCACTGTAATTTATCACTTATACCGAAAGAAGTATTAAATTAAGATATTTTGCAGAAGGTGTGAGATCATGATAAACTCAACTGAACTCCTTCCTTAAATGATGAATGAATGAATGAATGAATGAATGAGATAAACCATTAATCAATCAATGATGATGCAGTACTCTTCTAATCTATTTAAATCATCTGCGACTATAAATACTTTCAATTGGATAAAGATACCCAGTGCTCCCATACGCACAAAGATGCACAGATCCATAAGTTTGGAAAGGTTGAAGTTACCTTCTCCTTCCACGCTGTCCGTGATCCTCATCTCCTGGCCGCCGGTGAACCCGGCGGGCGGGCCGGGGCTCTTGGCTTGCGGGTGATGGCTGTTGGTGAAGCGTGGCCGTTCCGCACCGGGCGGGGATCCACAATTGTCGGGTCCGGGACGGGGCAGGACTCCTGGTTAGCCGAATCTGTCATTTTTCTTTCCTTAAAGTTGGGTTTGTATAGTTTAGTTGATATTCTGGAATGTTGAGAGGGGGATAAGGGGTTGAAATCACGCCGGTTCGCGGTGCGCAGCAGCCATCCAGCCACCGGAGCGCAGAGAGGAGAGGAGAATGAGGATGGACCGGAGAGAAGATGACGGATTTATCGCAGCATCAGCAACAAACCAAGTCCTTGTGGTGCAGCTGGATCAGCAGTTCACGGCCTCCCTTTATTGCCCCGTCAGTTTGGGTGATGTCACGCAGTTTATCAGCAGATCCGGCGGTGCGATAAACGTTGAGATCTGTTCTTTCAGGCGGCACCGGCCAGTCCCCCCCCTCCTCTTGTTCCTCATTCCCTCCTCCTCTCCTAAGTGTGTCACACTCTAGCCATCACATGTAACAACATTATATCGCAGCACTGATTTTCGGGAAAATGCATTACACCTTATTTGGATGATGTGTGTTATAACGACACTGCTTATTATCCAGACAGTTGGATTGTCTGTAATCTAATTAACTAATTGGTTCCAGTTAATACCAAAACCTAGGCTATTTATGCTCGTAGTTCTCGGATCAAACCCCACGGAAATTATGTTTATCTGTCTTTTGTGCAGAACAACATGAGACTCTGGAGGAAACCAATGAGGATGTGGTCTGATGTTGCTCCATGCCTCTTACTGCAACTGTTCAAACCCCTAACTGATTTTCCCTCCACTCTAAGGTAATTACCTTTAAAGAAAGGACTTTACAATTGTGACATTGCAGACTGTTGTACATCCATGGCTACTTTTGCAGCACCAATAAAAGAATATTCACTCATATCATACAGTTGGAAAGCTTATCTCCTAACTTGAATTCCAGGCTACACCAATGATTAATCCAATGGGGTTAATAAATGACCAGCATTTCCCAGGAGCCAATCACCTGTCGGCCCCTTGACTCTGCCAGGCAAACACACGGTGACAGCAGGACATTGCTGGCGAGCGCACCGCCGCATAGTCAAGAAGCAAACGGCCCCAGAATGAAAGTGGATATTCACAATCACATCCTGCCGAAGGAATGGCCAGACCTGAAGCAGGTAGGAGCAAAGAGAGACAGAGAATTTGAGTCTTTGTGACCTCTGCACCCACCCCAATAACATGTATGTCAGTCAGGTGGAGTTTCTCATTTCAGCCGCGTTGTCAGGATGGTCAAACTTTGCCCTCGATCCTGACTGCTCTGTTATTGTGTCGCCCCAGTTGTGTTTGTCTTCATGTTGCTGTGTTTTCTGCTTTAGAGATACGGGTACGATGGGTTTGTCCAGCTTCATCATCACTGCAGCGTGAGTAATCCTAAAGTGGACGGAGAAAGAGCTGGATCCTCTTGATGCGTCCCAGCCTGATGGAGCATTTAGCTGGTGGCAGCTGCAGAACGCAGCAGGTGGAGGCCACTGCATTGAACAGCAGAGCACAGAAGACCTCTGAAATGCAGAGGTCAATTTTTAGAGGATGAAAACAACCAATTACATAAAGAACATACGATATGTAAAAACATCAGCAAATTAGATTTCTCCTCCGCTTGTTTTTTAGTATCTTAGTTCTGTTTTTGGTCTTTTAACTTTAAAAGGGAATCAGCTTTCTGATGCCATCAGGTGGATATTTTTAGAAATGCAGTCTCAAAACTAGACAATTAAAAAAAAACCTAACAAAAAAAGCAAAAAAAAAAACCTAGCATAATGATGACTAGCATAATGGATGCAATGTGAAACTCACTGTTTCAGGGCGAAGCCCAAATGCTCAAGGACGGGAAGCTGTTCAGAGTCATTCAGGAAAACTGCTGGGATGCAAAGGCGCGTTTGAGGGACATGGATCGACACGGTAAACAGGCACACAAAGAAAGCAACAGTGTTTCATATTTCAGATTCCCACAACATCTGTTTGTGTTTAGGTGTCACGGTCCAGGCACTTTCAACTGTTCCTGTAATGTTTAGTTATTGGGTAGGTTTACAGCAACACAAAATAAAATGGCTGTAACAAAACTAACATCATTTTATTTTTTTAACTGTTCAGAGATGCATATAAAGTACACTTGAATTTTTTGACCTACCCTTGTCATTGGATTAAAGGCCAAACCCCACGACACGATGGATCTCTGCGTGCTTTTGAACAACAATCTGGCCCAGACGGTACAGAGCCACCCTAAGAGGTTTGTGGGCCTGGGTACACTCCCCATGCAAGCCCCTGACCTGGCTGTGGTGGAGATGAGACGCTGTGTGACGGAACTGGGCTTTCCTGGAGTGCAAATCGGCTCACATATCAACAGCTGGGACCTGAACGCGCCCGACCTCTATCCTTTCTACGCTGTGAGAATACGCTTGATTAACGCTGATAGCAAAATGTACACGTTGCCAAAATCATGCTACACATTCTTTTGCATAGAGAGGTCAAGTTTTGACGATGGAAAAATGCTGATTTTGCTGTCTGCCATGCAGGCAGCAGAGGAGCTGGGCTGCTCTCTATTTGTCCACCCGTGGGACATGCAGACAGATGGGAGGATGGCTAAGTATTGGCTGCCCTGGCTGGTGGGTGAGGAAGAAGGGATGGAGTAGGATAGGTTTGGGTATAGTAAAGCAATAAATATAAAATATAAAACGAATGATTAATTTTGTTTGTTGATGCCCTGGTAAAGGCAGTACAAACATGGCTACTTGTTCTTCAGAGCAGTGCCAGGGTTTGATAGTTTACCTATCTTTAGGAACATGGTCATGCCATTATTACCACTAATGAAGAAGCACTGACAAAAAACACCTAACTGTACAATTAAAAGCATAGTCACAAAACTCAACAAATACAGCACAACCAAAACAGATATTACTGACCATAATCAGTCATTTATTAGTTTTCTCTCTAATTGCAATGAAATCTACGGGTCAGATATTTCAAGGATAATGAAAGAGTTATTGTAATAGTCTATTATTATTACTTGTAGTGCCAGTAGTCACAGTATAAATTGTAACAGTTTGTGGCATTTTATACTTTAGACATCAAAAGATTAAGGTTTTGTTGTGCGTTCCTTCTCACAGGCATGCCATCGGAAACAACCACAGCTATTTGCTCCATGATATTTGGGGGTGTTTTTGAGAAATTTCCCAAACTAAAAGTCTGCTTTGCACATGGAGGTACTGTTAATACATTTAAAATATGGCACAATAAAGTCACAAATAAATAAATCCTGACTTCAGCACTTACCCCTGTAAGTGAAACCCAGGCCTTGTGGTGAATGTCTGCCTACAAGGACAGAAATCCAGCTGCATTGAGGCCCTTGAATACTGGAATCTGGCACTCCATGATTGTTTTTACTGTTTATTTATTACAGGTGGCTCTTTTCCATTCACTGTTGGGAGAATTGAACATGGCCACAGAGTTCGACCTGATCTTTGTGCAGTGGACAATCAGTTCAGTCCAAGAAAATACCTCGGTTCTTTCTACACGGACTCCCTGGTTCATGATCCTGTTGCCCTGAGGTTGCTCATTGATGTGATTGGAAAGGTGAGCAATTGTTCACAGTTGTTTTATTTTCAGTTGTTTCTGAGGGGTTTTCCACAGTTTAACAACTTGATCAGATAATGTCACATATAAATTTAAAGACGCATGTTTTCTTCTGTCAGGATAAAGTAATGCTGGGAACAGATTATCCATTCCCACTGGGTGAGCTGCAGCCTGGAACACTGATCGAGTCCATGGAGGAATTTGATGACACGTCTAAAGGCATTAAATATTTTCCTGTCCTTCTACCTCATTCAAAACTAACACCAGCTTTAGACATTGATATCATACTGGTATTGATTGACTGGTTATACAATAGCACCAATTTGGAGCCTCTTTAATATGCCTTAATATTTGTAATGGGGACATAAATACCAAAACTTACCTTAAGGTTTTTTTTTAATGACAGTTGAATATATTTTTGCATGTTGCAAGTTATGAGAAACATTTGGCCCTGAAGGAATCTTTCTGTATGGTAACTGTCAAATTTTAAATCCTAAAATGAATAACTTTTACTGTTGTGTTTTGCAGGATAAATTGCTTGCTGGAAATGCACTGGAATTCCTGGGCCTGAAACGTGAACAATATGAGTAGCCTGAAAAGCTTAACAGTTGTTACATGAAATCAGAAGCAAAACACCCTATACATGTTGCTATGACAAAAAGAACACAAATACCACTCTCTTTCTCTCTGTAATAAATAAATCAGTAATTAAATAAATGTAGCACACTGGATTCAAAAGTTTTTTTTCTCACTTCACACTGCAATGCATTTTGTAAAAAAAAACCAACTTAGATTTTGGGCTGATTAAATAATTTACTTTAGTTCAAATAAACGGTAATAAGTAAAAGCCTAACTAAACAGAAGCAAACGGTGCCCTTTCCGGTCAAGCCCTTCTACGTCTGTGGCCCGCCCGACGATGGCCCTACCATCGAAGAAGAAGTGCTTCCGCTTGCAACGTCTACGTCATGTCCGCATTCTCGATGCCCAGCTGAACTTAGAGCAATGGCGGCGTGCCGGGGAGCCTCGTCGAAGTGGTTTTTTACTCGGGAGCAGCTCGAAAACACGCCGTCGCGCCGATGCGGAATAGAACCTGATCGGGAGCTCTCGTACCGGCAACAGTCGGCGAATCTGATCCAAGATATGGGCCAGAGACTTAACGTGTATCCTTTGTAAACACGCTTAGGCTATCCGTTCATCATACCGCAAAAAGACACTAAATATTGGCCCGTTGCATGTTCGTAAATTGTAATCTGATTGGTGATGCAAGGGAGGTGAATTTGCCATTTTTGATTGTTCTATCGAATTCATGGATTTTGATGGAATGTTGGATTTCTGTTAATAATGCGTAGACTATGCATTGACGATTCGTCTTTAGCTTTGCTAGCATTTCGTGCTAACCCGTCATCATGGCATAACCAAACTGCTAAGCTAGTTAGCCATTGAAATATTAGTTTTATATGCGTAGTGGAGTTTTGATCGTCGATAAATATCATATTTAATTGGAATTTAAATGTAAAATCACCGCGAAGGTTTCTTGAATCTGTTTGGGCCTTACTAGTTGTTCTTATTGTGGACGTATTACGGGCACCTAGCTTGCTACAACGCTATGTGGTGCTGAGCTTTGTATCCTCCGTCCAATATTTCGTTTCATTTTTATCTATATTTAATGTAATTTGGTGTGATATCAAACCTTATTTTTTCCATATAGAGAACATTAGGACATAGAAACAGCAGCGATAACGCACATGCTGTAAGATTATTTATGTTACAGGATTTTAGGTGTTTTGTAAAGATCCTGTTTTACTAGACAAAGAACGCAAAATCATTTTGGGACTGTGCTGAATGATCTTTTTTCCCTTGACTTTTCATCCAGCTCCCAATTAACAATAAACACAGCAATTGTTTACATGCATAGGTTTTATATGCATCACTCTTTCACCAAATTCCATAGGAACGTAAGTATTCTAAGTAGTTACTAATTGTGAAGATGCACAGTATTTTAAATTTAATTAAGTTTAATTTGTATAGGAATAAAACTACAATACATTTGTGCCGATATCGATAGTGTAATTATTGTGTTTAAGTACCTATACCATGTTATAATTCATGGAAAGAAGAGCACTTATTGTTAATTGAAATAGGATATTTTGTGCTTATGGTGAAGTGACTCTTTCATAATATTGCTTTAGTTTATTAGATCTGGAACCTTTTATTGATATGGAACAGTATAATGTGCATCTCTACCAGCAGCCGGGTCATTGTGATCAATACAGAAATAACACTGAAAAGTGAAAGCTTGTTGTATGTTATATTTTTGCATAGATTATATCTCCAACCACTTTGTTCTTGGCCGCAAAAGTGGAAGAACAGCCTCGGAAACTCGAACACGTGATCAAGGTTGCACACGCTTGCCTAAGTCCCCAAGAAACTCCTCCGGACATAAAAAGCAATGTAAGTTCTGCCACGGGTCCTGAATATTTGGGTGTTCCCCGCCCTTCAGACGGCATTCCGGTTGTTTTTATCCGTCGTGTTTTTTTTTTTACGTGTACCTGCCTGTGTTAAATAACCATGGGCACCAAGGGAAACTTAACTTAACTGCCCTGGCTTACCCTTACACCCAGTTAAGTTCACGTTCATAGCTGAACCTTTTGCACCCTCCTCTTGGCCTTTTTAACTCGGTTATCGGCGGCTACGTAGATGGCTGGACTCATTACAGATCTGTTGTAATGACTGTCTATCAAACTTCAGGCATACCTCCAGCAAGCTCAAGAGCTGGTGATGCTTGAATCCATAGTGCTGCAGACCCTGGGTAAGTTGTGGTGCCTGGAATGGATGTCTTAAGAGATGCCATTTTTTTTTTTTTGTTTTTTTTTGTTACGCATAAGCCTCATCACTTATGGGTGTAGTGCCACCGATCACTGTGGAATTTACTATTCACAGCCTTTAAGTAAGACCTTTTATCAACTGGAGTTCTTGAGTGCATTTTTTCGAGTGTATTGTGTAAAGGTGACATGTTATTCTGCTGTCATAACACCTTCACCCAAAAAATGAATTTTGCCGATAGAAAAGTGTGCAGGAACTTTCCGATAATATTAACACTTTCATTTCGAACCGATTAACATAAAAGCCGACATTTTATCTGTTCTCTGACGTTTGTAATGACATGTCACCTCCCTGTTGTATTTGTGTTGAACTCACCTGTTATGTATTTTGTTCCAGGCTTTGAAATTACTATTGATCACCCACACACTGATGTGGTGAAATGTACCCAGCTAGTGCGAGGTAGAGGCTTCCTTCTTTGCTCTTTATGCCCTCTGCTCTTGTTTGTCCCACCTCAGCTAGGGGTGGGGAGGGGGGAGAAAGCCCGTGCTGGATTAATGGTTACATGAACACACCTTGTCCGGGTGATGCTCCTCTGAATTTTCAGAAATGGCTGTTTTTTTCTACAGTTTAGGGAATGATTAAAAAAAAACTAAGAGAGAGAGAGATTTAGATGAATTTGATTTATTGTGCTGGTTTTAAAAAAAATAAGGTGGGTTCAATTGGTGTGTTTCAGAGTCATAAAAATAAGAATTAATGGCTACTTCTCGTATTTCACATTCACAAATGATACTCCTATCTCACCCCATGCCTGTCTCCTCTTTGTTTCTGTCTCTCACACAGCAAGCAAGGATCTGGCACAGACTTCCTATTTCATGGCTACCAACAGGTTTTTATCCTGCCCCTCCTTTGTTGCACTTTGACTGCACACCATAGCTTCCAGTAATGCAGGGTACCCTGTCGGTGTCCAACGGGCCCTACTTGCACTGGTGGTTGTTGGGATGCTTGCCCTCTCCTGTCAGCCTCCTGCCTCTGTGCAGACGGGCCGTGGTACAGAGTGGCTCGTAGCATTTCCGGCCCCAGTCGCAGTGCGGTGTATTGTACAAGGGACCACGTGTTGGCACAGAGGGGTTGAATGCAAGATGTGAAGTATAGTGGTGCGCTTTAAACCCACACATTTGTTCGGTTGCGAAAAAGTGCATAAGTCTAAAAGAAAAGACACTTTGGTAGCCTGAATAGCAGCTAAAGATTTCACAGATGTAAACATTTCTCGTAGAAGCGCTTCCGGTAAGTACCGCTGATTTTTTTGTTTTTTTTTTTTTGTTGTTTTTAATATTTCTCTCTTTCACACTTGTCTTGTGACCTTGCCTAATTTAAAATGCACGTTAATGAAATGTCTTTCGCAATATAAGTTAAGATTGCAAAAGATATGAACAAAACATCAAACCATCATGCAGGACGCTTAAATATAATCTCAAACAGTCGGGCACTGTTTTAGTCAAAGCAGGACATTCACCAGTCATAGCAACTATGACATGTGACCGAGTTTTATTTACTTAATTATAAATAATATATTATAATTAATGCCAAAATTCATCTCTTGCTATTCATTCACCAAACCTCAGCAGGCCAGACTCGAGGTGATGTTGCACCATCCAGCCTAAACTTAGTTTGATCAAAGCAGGCGGAAAATGGCAAAACCTCCAGAATAACACGATGCGTGGCACTGTTTTTTTCTTCACCCCAGTTTAGTGTCAGATTGCAGAGATGGCTGATGTTTTATTACAATCTATGATGCTTTTCTCGTTTGTTGTCTGTTAAATAACTGTCGTGATGTCTTCATATTTTATTCTAAATCAGACACTTTAATTTTAGTCTTCTGTGGCTTATTTCCCTTTTTCCTATTTGCTAGTGAATTCTTTCCCGAAGGAAAAAAGCTAATCAATTCTGCGAGCACGCTTTTATAATAGAGGCCAGAGCGTGAGGCAAACGCGTTTAGCTTGTCACATGCACAGTGATGTCGTGTGGCTGAACGCTGCATTTTTCTTCTTAGACATTTCCTATTTTTTTCTAAAGATGACACAAAACTTGCGGTTGTCATTGTCATGTGAGAAACATCCCGACTGTTTAAACACCACTACAACAGCTCTTTTCTGATGTTTGAAATGTTAGATATTATTGCTTTGCTGCTGGTTTTTGAATTTACGAGCTCACCGTTGTGTCCATTGTACTAAAGCTGTCTGCTCCCTCTTTTTTTTTTGTCTTTCCTAAACATGTGGAACGGATTGTGGCCAACGCCTGACCTGAACCGACTCGCACACCTCATGTTAACATCCACGCATCGACACAGTCTGCACCTCACCACCTTCTGCCTCCAGTACAAGCCCACTGTGATTGCCTGTGTTTGCATCCACCTGGCTTGTAAGTGGTCCAACTGGGAGATTCCAGTTTCCACCGATGGGAAACACTGGTGGGAGTATGTGGACAGCTCAGTCCGCCTCGAGCTGCTAGATGGTGAGCTTTTTTTCAGCCCTTGTTACTCCAGCAGTTACTCTTATTGTGCTATGTTAAACATTACATTTTTTTTGTTTACAGAATTAACTCACGAGTTTCTGCAGATTTTGGAGAAGACACCGAGCAGGCTGAAAAGGATACGGAATTGGAGGGTGAGATGTGTTTTATATTAGATTTCATAGCCCACAAGTGATGCAGGTAATGTAGACAGAAGCATGGATGAAACTGTTTTTATTCTAATGATGAATTAGTTATTACACAACATTTAAGAAATAAATACTAGTGTAGGGAAAAGTGTCAAGCTGCTAGGTATGTTTTTTGTTCCCATATTTGTTTGAATTTAAAATAACCTTAGACCTTTAAAAGTAATGGTCTTTGTTAAATTGATGTTCAAAAGGCATAAAAATATATATCCTTGAGGGAACTCTTACTTTATTTTTTCTTTTGCAAATGTTTTAAAAGTCTTTCTTTATTTTTTAGGCAACACAAGCTGCAAAAAAGCCCAAGACGGAGAGTTGTCAGCTGAGTGAGAGCTCTGCTGCTGGGCCTTCCATGATCCAAGATCAGGGTGATACCTCCAACCCTAGTTTTTCTAAAGCGGGATCAACCCTCGGCGTCCCTCTCTCTTTAGATTGCTCCTATGCCACATCGGGCCAGACTGAGTGGCCCGTTTACGCCTCCGCCTGCATAAAACAGGAACCACTTAGCATCTCTTGCCAAGATGCCACGATGTCCATGCAGACTTCCACTTCATCGTTGCTCCAGCATTTGCCGGTATACAAATCTGAGAACACCATTGACTTCAGCCCTGTCAAACAGGAGCCAAAAGGAGGTGGCCTGGCCAAACATCAGCCAGCACCTCATTCTGCCTACCTTCCATCAGCCCTGCCTCCTCCCCCTCAACCTAGTCCGACCCAGAAGCTGTCCCTGGACAAATACAGAGAGAAACATACTGCAGATCTGGCTGTTTCTGGGCAGAAACCTGGTCTGGAACTCCACGGAGGAGGAATGGATTGTGACTTGAAGGCAGATATGTCATCGTCGTCGTCGTCGTCCTCGTCTTCCTACGCGTCGTCATTTCTGAGTCAGCTAGACCATAGAAAATATTCGCAGTTCCACCAAACGTCGCACGGGGGCAGCACCGGCACCGGTGACTCCCAAATGAAAGTCAAAGGCCCCTCTCTAGCGAGCCAAGATAAACGCCATCATAGCGACAAGTGGGACAAAGGCTCGCTTAAGCTCCGCATGGCCGGTCCCGGGTTTGGAGGAAGTTCCCAGCTCGACAAAAGCGGACAATCAAACAAAGAGGATCTTAAGATGAAGATCAAAGTGTCCTCGTCCGATCGCCACAGCTCGTCCGACGAAGGTGTGGTGGCCAGCAACGCCAACAACAAGAGCAAACATTCCAGTTCGGCGCTGACCAAGGAGAAACAACACCACAACCTCCATCGGCACCACAAGCACAGTCACCTGCACAGCGGAAACGGGCGCGGAGAACCGGAGGGACTGCCGCGCGCTCCTCCAGGACTGGCCACCACTGAAGGGCCCGCGCTCGTTCCTCCTGCGTCCGCCCCTCCGCTGTTGATGCCGCGCAAGCGGGTTTACCCCGAGGTCAGCCACAACCACCACCCTTCCTCCTCGTTCACCACACCTTGCTCCAAAGTGAGCAAAATCTCCAAGGGTGGCGCCGGTGCTCCAGGTACATCTCTATTTCTCCACCGGTTTCACTCCTCTACACACACTAACTCCTGTCCTGATCTTCCTGGTTTATTTCTTCTCTTCTTCTCTCACACCCAGGTGGGCTGCGGACGTCCCAGCAGTACCCTCCTGCTGAATCTCCTCACGAAGTGGGGGAGCAGAGACACTGAGTCCTTCGCCCCGCAGAGCCGGAATCGAAGACTAACCCCGGACTCTGATCCCTATGCCCACCTCCCTGTTAAGTGCCCTAGAAAAATTACTTGGTGTGACGATAAACCCTTTACTGGAAGGCGGAAGATTTTATCTGCAACAAAAGATTATCGGTCTCTGTTTCTGAGAGACACAAATCATAAAACTTTGCTTCCTGGCTGACAGATTTCTGGGTTGTGATGTTGACACTTGTTTATTTTCTACTAGTGGGTTGAATTGCTGCTTGGTTTTCCTTCTCTCCTGAATGAGCCAAGGAATGTGCAGGAAAGGTGGGTGTCTGCGTTTTCTTTGGGCAGGATGACTTTCAAATGTCCATACGGGGGGAAACAAAAGTATTAGTAAGTGCTATTAATGGCATGGAAGATGCACTTTTTTATTTTTAAGTGAGTAATTTAATTAAGTCATAACTACAGTTTGAAAGAAGACTGACCAGCTGGAGATGAGTTCTAATTGTTTGATAGATGCTTTTTCATTTTTTTTCTTTTCCCTTTTTTGGTGCAAAACTTCATCTCCTTTATTGCTTTTTTTTCCCTGATTTCTTTTTATACTTAAGTGATGTGTGTATAATTTGCATGTTTGAATCAAAAGGGATTTAGAAAAAAAAACCTTACTTGCTGTTTACAGAAAGTGGAGCTAATTGTACATACATTTTTGTATGTTTAAAAAAAAAAAGCTATACAATGACTACTCAGGTTTAGAGCTGCTTGTAAGTATAAGAATATAATACCCATAAAGGACTTATTTTATTAATCCACAGATTGAGCTTCGATGGGTGACTGATTAGCGTGTAGTTCTAACAGTGTACCACTAGGTGGCGATGTAACCCTCCCCTCATTAAAGCATCAGTAGGTCAAAGGTCAAAGGCTCCTTGGTGACGCAACTTCCAGCACCTGCAACACTTATTATACCAAAAATGTAACTTTTGGACCTTTTATTAGACCTTAAGCTTGATGCCAAAGGGTGTGTCTCAACAAACTTACCGTAACTGCTCGCTGTTAAAGGTTTATAACCTGTATTACTTCCATTAGGGTCACAGACTTTATTTTAAGACTAAGATGTGATGTGCAAAGGACCATTTTACAGTATTAGGCGCAGTTTTGTGCCCGGTGTCTGCTCTTGGAGCCATCGACCGTATGCAACAGCCTGCAGGGTAGTAGTACTTGTACTGTGGGCGTCCCTAACGCGCTGTCTGTCACCCATCCTGGGTTCATTTACAGGAATGTAGCGGAACCCACGTGTTTCACGTCAGTGGACGACATTAAACTCTTCCCCAATCTCGACATGCTCGTCAACTCTCTTCTTGACCGGGAAGCCATCTGGGTAAATGTGGTCAATGAGAAAAAAACCATTCTAGAATGTCATTTAATATTATTGAAATTGAAATCGAGATGAATGTTCGACAATTTATTCCTGTGCCTGAACTTTCTCACGTTATGCTCACTTGGCTCAATTTATACAATATTTAAGACAGAGATGAAACGGCGCTATTTTGCGCATGATCTGTTGTCATTATGCACCTTTCATATGCTTCAGTCCAAACCCTGATTTATTTTCTTTAGTTCAAAGGTGAAAACTGCACCATGCACCACTGCACTGCATTTCAATTATTTGTGTGTCATAAAGTTGATGTTTTATACCTGTTTTATCATAGCAAAATCAACACAGCTTTAAACCGATATGATTGGCACATTTTCTGAAATTTTAAGTAGGTTAAAGTAGAGAGGGTATTTTGCAGCTGTCATTTGATATTTACCAGTTCCCTGCTGCCAAGTGCAAGGTTTGGTCCTACCCAAAGCTACCAGTTGAGATATGTGTCCCAAAAACAAATCATTTTCTCTCCTCAGCTGCATGTTGGACCGGAGCAGCGGATTTTTAGCGCTTGGCTTGTGTTCACGATGGCCGTGTTTTGGTGGATGAAAGGATGTTTCAGCAGATGTTTGGCAGGCGGCCGCAGTCTCTGGTCACTGGAAACAGACAGTAAAGGAGGGGAAAAACCGTTACCTGAAACCGGTCAATAAATAAAACATCCTGAAGGGACTTCATGACCGCAAACTGGGAAATCAGTCAGCAGGTGAGTACAAACGCTCATCAAAACAATGAGTCTACAAACGCTCATCAAAACAATGACTACGGTTGGAAACGTTAGCTCTCACCGTATCAGACAGGTCTCGACAAAGTCCTTGGCCGTTTCTGAAAACCCATTTGGCAGGGAGGGCATGATACCCCTCTGAGCCCCGATGTAGAACAAGGCGGCCATCTTGTCCATGTGTGCCAGTGGTGGCTTCCCTGTAGCCATCTCAAACACTGTACAGCCGACGCTCCATATGTCCGACTTTCTGCCGTATCCCGAGTCGTTGATAACCTGCGGAGAGGATGGAGAGGACTCTTTTTCAGTCACACCAGTCCAGTCAGCGAACGAGGGGGTGGGGGTAGGTGTACCTCCGGTGCCATCCAGTAGGGGGTGCCATGGACAGACTTCAGCAGGTCTGCACTGTTGCTGGCGTTGTGGCTGAGGCAGCTGAGGCGGCGCGCGCAGCCGAAGTCTATCAATTTGACGATTCCCGTGGGCATCAGCATGATGTTGTTCCCCTTCAAGTCGCGGTGAATCACCTTGTTCAGGTGAAGGTAGGCGACTCCCTCCAGAATCTGCTTGGTGTAGAGAGCCAGGACGCGCTCTGGCAGGGGACCAAACCTAAGTTTAGAAGATGATGAGACTGTGTTCTCACAAACGCGCCACCATCAGGATCTCCAAAATAAAAACCCCACCTGTGAAGGATGCTCGCGATGGAGCCTCCGGGGATGTACTCCATGAAGATGGACACCACCTGCTGATGAAACGAGGTCCCCAAAAAGCCCACAATGTTGGCGTGTCTAAGGGTTTTCAGGAGCTCCACTTCCCCCTGCAGACGAGCGTATTCTCCCTCCGCGGCGTCTGGGTCCGAGGCATCCAGGCTCACCTGCTTCACGGCGACCAGCTGGCCGTGGCTGGTCAGACCACAGTAGACCTGGTGAGAAGGCAACCGAAGGCCCTATTGAGAGGCCTTGATGGTCGGTGCATTGTCACATGACCTGCACATACTTACTATCCCGTAGGCTCCTTTGCCGAGCACTTCGCCCTTCGTCCAGGTGATCGCATCATCGGCCAACGCGGGGTCACAGCCAGCCGCGCTTGGTTCAGGCTGCGGTAAAATTTATAGAAACGTTAGCGTGAAAAAAAACTGAAATTTGTGATTGTTTCATGGGTGTCTCTTGGGCTATATCGTATAATGAAGGGATTTTACCTTAGAAGGTTCTTGTTTTCCAGATCCTGGATCGTTTTCCGTATCAGGCTTTTCTTGACTTGGTCCCTCGGTTTCGCACGTACCAGTGGACGCGTCCCTCTCATCCAGAGAAATCAGCTCTTCTGCCAGGCATTGCAGCAGGTCATCGGTCAGCGGCCCGTCACCCACGTCATCCAGGAACTTCTGGTAAACTGGCGACATGATGGCGGGGCTGCTGCCCCTTAAAGGTTCCCAGGTGTTGCCCTTGGTTTCTAGAATGTTTCTAGAGGAACCTGCTGCAACCGTTAGTGTCCTGATGTCAGATTTGAATGTAGCAGACTCCTCTATGGTTGATAACATCTCTTCTTTACCCTTTTCTTGGGCATGAGAGTAATCAGGACCCCCGGGGAGAGCCGACTCAGCCTTTTCACGCCCATCGTGTTTATTGGTAGAATTAATTTTCTTGGTTTTTTTGCATGAAACTGTGATGTTTTTCCGCCTGGAAGATCCATGTTTTGGTCTGTCGTTAGCCGAAGCCACTGTCCTCTCCACTTGAGCGGCTTGGCTTTTCCCCTCGTGCGTGTGTTTCAAAGGTCTGCACGCGGCCATCGCAGATTGAACCTTCCTGTCCTGGACTTGGTCGCAGGAGCTGGAGGCTCTCAGGTTGTCGTAGAGAGGACCGGCAAACATCTCATAGATCGCCGGTCCGCCGCCCCCGTTCTGTATCCGCTGAAACATGTCGTTGTAGGTAATGACGTCCACGGCAGACTTGGACCTCGTTAACCCCGCAAAACTGGGTCTTTTCAACAGATGGCTGTCCTTCAGCTGCCTCAGCGCTGGAAGCTGTGGAACCCTGTTGCTGCTGACCTTGACCTTTAACCTTCTGGTCTTATCAGAGCCCTTCTTTTTCGGGAGAGGTGAGCTGATGTCACAGTGACTGCTGGGGCTCCTGCTGTTCTTGTTGAAGGACCGCTGGTTGGTTCCAGTATTTGACCTTTGTGAACAGGCTGCCCGCATTCTTCTCTCCTTCTGGCTGGCAACTTTCCTGCTGTCTCCTGAGACTCCTGTGTTCGATTCTGAAAGGTTTGACGATGGGGATTTTTCCTCTGTTTGTAACTTGACATCCTCTCGGCTCTCAACCTGAAAATCCGGTTTTGTGAGAAGATCACGTCTCAGATTTCCTTCACAGCATTCGTCAGGTTCACCCTGAGCCTCGTGTTTTTCCTCGTGGCTAACCTCCGCCTCTGGTGTTTGGCCTGCGTTGCTCTTGACCTCCTCCTCAAACTCGGATGTTGCAGAGGCATTAAAATTCCCAGTTTTTCCTCGTTCAACAGTACTTCTGAGGGTCTGCCTGTGAGCAGGCTGCTTTGGATTTGACACTTTGCCTCCACACAGAAAGTCTGGCCCTTGTTCTGGACTGAGTCTTGAAGCACTGATGGCTTTTCCACTATATGCTGATCTGTGGTTTAGTGGAATTTTCCCAACTGTCATCCGAACCAGACCTCCATCTCCAGCTTCGCTGTCCCCTTCGTCTTCCAGATCGATGGAACTGCTGCTGGAACCGCTCTCCTCGCTGCCGCCCTTCGTAGCCAGGGGTCCAGTCCGCGGGCGACCCCTTGGCCTTTCAGTCCTTGGATGGGTCCAGGAGGAGAGCGAGATGTTCCTGATGAACTTCAGAGGAGCGCGATCTCTGAGCACTGGTAGACCTGCATGTTCCTCAGCCCTCCTGCTTATTGGTTCCAACAACTTGGGACTCAAAGTCGGCAAGATATCCTGTGCATGAAGAACTTTTATACGCCTGAACATTAATTAGTGATTGAAAGATGAATCTGGTACAGAAAAATTTACCTTTTGTTTATTTCCAGCGTCTTCATAACCCAGCCCTGCAGATGGTGAGAAAACAGCATTTTTTAAAAAAAAACTTTACTAAGTTCACTTGGATGATAAAATAAACTTGTCAAAAGTACTCTTTGCTCTGGCGTGGAGCCGACTGTGAGGGCCCAGCAGGGGTTCCATGATGCTGGGGGCCGACTGGCTGAGCTGGCCTGACTGGCCCACCGTCACCAGGCGGGTGGAGAAGACAGGCGAAGCAGTCAGAGTTCTCCTTCGCTGCCTAATCCAAACCAGATCACATAACCGATCATATTAAAGCTTTTTTGCACACGTTAAAACAGAATGTTTCACCTCAGATAACGCGTTTAACCGTCTAGGAGTGACATGTACCCATGTTTGGGGGGTGCAGGCAGGCAGAAGGTTCTGGTGGTCAGGAGACCGGGGGGTGTAGAAGGCTCCAAGTGGCTGCAGCTCAGGCTCGGCAGACACAAACCTTCCCTAAATGGAGGCAGAGAGAATTTTCCTTCACAAAATCGCCCCTTTTTTTCCTTGTTGTCACCAAGATTATTATAATAAGAATCAGAAATGTCTTTTATTGCCTCGTGCTGAAGCATGTATATTATTCCCCTCTCATCTCTCCCTATTAGTGGAAAACCTCAGTGGAAGTCTTTGAAAGTCAGAGATCTGTATTCCTCTCGGAGAGTTTGGACTCGATTCAGCAGTGAAAGCTCCAAAAAGCGGACAATGAGCTGATTCACCAGGACTCTCTCTCTCCCCTGTCTCTGTGTCACTGACCTGTTTGTGCAGAACAGGTTGTCCTCTGGACGCAGTGACAGGTGCACACAGGGCTGCGGTGTAACCAGAGAGGATGCTAACCGAGGGAGGGGTGACGGCCGGAGTGTTAACAGTACGCAAACAACTCGTTTGTGTGTGAGGAACTGTATTTACCCATAAACTGATGCTCACATAAGTGTTACAGTGTGTGTGTGTGTGTGTGTCTAAAAGATGGGGAGCTTTCACTGGACCCACCTGCCCTCTCTCCTTGTGTCCTGGTAGCTCTGCCTGATGCCTCTCAGTGTTTCCATGGTGTTCTGGAAATGGAGTGGGATTCCCTTATCTGTCATACACACACACACACACACAAAGAAAGAGAGAGATTTCCCCCACTGTCCACAAACGCACAGTTTGTTCTTTTGCTCCGCCTTTCAAAGCTCCACCTGTAGCTGCTGACAGAGCTGATGTATTTAGGTACTTTAGGAAGTGCAGTATTCTAAATCACTCTGAACATCCCAGTATCGATACAAAGATTATTGCTCCCCTGGTGTTTACCTGCCCCTGAGCCTGTGGTTCCAGGTGCCCCCATGTCCAGACCCTGGCTGAGCACAGAATCAGACCGGACACGCGCTGTCCTGTGTGCATGTGTGTGCCGTTGTAACCGAGGTACGAGTCAGCTGAGAGGTCGTATTCTGTGTGTGTGTGTGTGTGTGTGTGTGTGACCCCTCCCACCCACTCAAGCCCACCCACCACCTCCTCTGACAAAACGGTTAGAATAATTCTTTGACACTCTGGTTCCACCCCAAAATACAACACTGATCAATTTTACAGAGGAAAAAAAAAATCATAGATTATTATTCAGAAGTCTGGTTAAAAACCTCAGTTCTTACCCTGGTTAATGTCAGCCCGGGACTCCAGTACTTCCTGGAAAGAGCAAAATGGAGTAAATTATTCATTTGTGTAACAATCTATTTAAAATGAGTGTTGTTTCGTGTCCTCAGCACTAACTCTGGAGAGAAAAACATCAGGCGTTAAAAGAAGGCGTGCTCCGCCTCTCTCTACTCTCCATAGATAATGATCTGATTCTCTTCCAAGGTCTCTCCTTGAACGTCCCTGAATATTCCAACTGAAACTGAAGTGGGTTTAAAAGCCTAAAACGTCAGTGTTTTCTCATAAACCACCTGTTCTTCTCCTGCAGCCAACCAGCTGCTCCGTTTATACATAATAAAGGAGTGTATCAGCTAAGTGTCAGCTACCGGGACCACCCTCCCAAACACACGTGTGTGCTCGCTGCCTGTGTGGGTTGACCAGTGCACACCATCAGAGCCCCGTTTCTTATTGATTTCCCCTGCTGCCCTATTAGAAAGTGTGGACTCCGTTTCATCCTCAGCAGGACCGTTTCCATTCAGCGGCACTTGTTTGCTGCCTACCTCTGAGGGGCTGTGGAGCAGAGCGCGCTGCCGCCGCTTGGACGGGGAGGCAGCGGTCGACCGGTTGTTAAGAAGGATCTCGACGTCCAACTCTACTGCTAAACCTCCAGACTTTGAGGCCAAATCCTGGTCGACGTGTTCCTCTAAGTCCAGGAGCGACTGATGGGCACCGCCTGTGAAAGAGTGAAGGTAGATTTAGGACATTTGTGCCCTATTGGGACATTAAAATCTCTACTTTTAGGCCTTTCTGACTTCACATCCGTTACTTCGTGTTCAGTATTCTGACTCGCACCCTCTCATGACGACACACACACAAACAAGCCTTTCCTGTTACCTCCCCTTTGAGTTTTACTCTATAAACAGGATTACTTGGCGTGCTCATGTGTGCGCTCACTCATACTCCTAAAGAAAGTCTTTGAACATACGTCCGACCTACCAACATACTGTCCATAGTTGATGCCACGCATCGAATTCACTTATCCAATCTGTAAAAGGAATCCCTTTAAATGACATACACACATTGTACTTATGAAAACTTTTCTTAGCTGTTTGATTCTAATCAGATTATCTTTTGCTGAGAAACACGAGGCTGTACAAACAGGTTGATAAGCCTTAATTCCCAGCCTGAATCACGATGCTGTGACTGTAAAGCTGCAAGCATGAACATGTTGGCAGCCACTCTGTTCTCATTTTTCATCTGCTTGTTTTTAAGGTTCAAATAGTTCTTATTTATCTGAACAGCGACGTCTTTGAGTCATGTGGTTCTTGGCATTCCGAGATCCAAGCTAGAAAGCTCTTAGTTCAACGTCACATCACTATTGATTTGATTTTGAAGCGAATACCTGCATTTATGGCGGCTTCAAACATCATTTTCCAGATGTGCTCCCTCAGAGGCCTCCTGTCGTTAGCGGCAACCTCGAGAGCGGAGCAGCCGCGGCGATCTCGGGCCTCCACGGCGCTGTCAGAGGAGTTTGGACCAGCGTGAGAGTCAGCTGGCGCCTCTGATATGTTCTAACGGTGATTTCTTACCCCGAAAGTCCCGGCAGTTCCCTGAGCAGGAGCGTGGCCGTGCCTTCGAACAGGTCAGCGTCCCTGACCGCCAGCATCACGCGGGTTCCACCGTCAGCGCTGGGCACATTTACAGCCACACCGACTGCCTGAGCGTACGTGCACAGAAATGTGCGCATTAGCAGGTTACACACAGTTGACTGCAGGAACCAGTTATGGTAATAAATGCACAGTTCATAAACCAGTTGGTGACCACGCAAAGAACAATGGGCTATTGTCTGAAAGAAGAAGCAAAGTGTTAGATTTCCAGCTAAGTCGCATCAGGGCGTCAGAGGCCTATCATACTGTAATATCCTCCCATGTGTGTTTGTTATGAGGGCTCCGGGACGCGGTGGAGCGGTCATACCAGCAGGGTCTGGACAGAGGGCCGGTCTCCCCGGCAGGCAGCCTGCAGCAGCTCCATCTGCAGGGGGAGATCAGGCCTGGACATCCAGCTCAGCAGCCTTTCCCGCAGCTCCAGAGGACACGCGTGGAGCGCCGTCCGTCGGCTGCAGTCCCACGGAGTCACATCTGCTCCGGCCATCAGCGACACCGTCTGCTGGATAGCATATAGCGGGAATGAAGAACTCAACTTCCGGAGTGCAGGTGTGGGACCGCATCCACTAACCTCACTCATGTTTTTACCACAGGCATCACTAAGAGGCGTGGATCCTCGCTCTTCCTCATTAACCTCGTCATCCTCAGTGACGGAGAACTCCAGTTCCTCCGAGCCCTCAGACAGGACGTCTTCGTTCTCGTCCTCCTGCTCTCCTTTTAGCATTTTACCACTCCATGTCCTCTCACCCGCCATAAGGTCCAATCTCTCTGTCAGGGCTGAGCAACATGCAGCAGATAAAGTCAGAATCACTGGCTCCTAAACAGATTAACGTCCACAACAACCGGTCAGTCACCAGTATGTGCCCAGCATTCCACATCTGTGGTCACAAATGGTTACAGGGCTACAGGAAGGTTTAATGGACTGGTTGTGTTGGGATAGAGGGGGTAAACACACTGGTGGGATGAGTATAAAGACAGACTTGTTTGTAAGTTAAAAAAAGGCTATAGTTACATTTAGAATGCAATTAATTATTACTTCTAACTATTTTAATTTAAAGTAAAGTAAAATATAATGAGCAGCGATCCTAGAAATGACCTGAGCTCTTATTTACTTACTGACATGTTGTCATTTCTTGCCATTCTGTGGTGAAACCGTCCCAGGTCTGTGGACAGTTGACAAACACACCTTAAACAACCTCTCCACTCTAGTCTTTCTTCGTCTTTCCCCTTCTTCCCTGCACACCTCCTGCTGTTGGTTTAGACTTGGTTACCTTGGAGACGGTCACGCAGACAGGCAGGCCAGTCCTGGGTTTCACTACCATTCGTGTGGAGCAAAAGTTTTTGTTTTTTCTTTCCTTGGAATTTCAAGCAGATGTGCATCTAATCAAAACACATTTATTTCATGACCTGATATAATTAGAATGAAAAACAAACCCTACAAATCGAGAAAAAACAGTTAAAATGAATAACAGAGCTGATATCACATATGTACAAATTGCAGCATACAGTTTTTCAAACTTGTGTTTATTTATTTTTATTCTCAGTGAATCTACTTTAAGACAGTCTAGACTATTTGCACCCGTCCGATGTTTTTGCAGTAAAATGGATGTTAAAAATCAAATCTTAATCCACCAAAACTTATTGTATCGTAGGCATACTTTCTAATTTACCATCTTTATACACTCGGGCCTTGTCTGTCGGGGCTTTGTCTTTCACACTGCGCATGCGCAGTAGGATTATTCTTTGCTGTCATTACTGGTAATACCCAGCAGGGGTCATCATAGAGCCCTGTCGCATCCTGGGACGTCACACAATGTATGCATGTTGTAAATGTTAATTTACAATAATTAGTAATTGAATTTTAAGATTTTAATTTTAAGATTTTCTCTTCTTTTTCTGTTTTTTGCAGAAAGTCATAAATGAATAACGCCGCATAGATTTTGGTGTGTTTGAGAGTGGGGGTGGTCCACTAGGTGGAGGTGTCGGATAATCCCGCAGCCATCCAGGATTCACCTGTTTGGGCATCCGCAGGTGCGCCCCTGCGCTGGTCTTTGGTATCAGTCCACACCCGTGATTAAACACCTTTAAGCATAGTCGAAATATGTGAAAACATCACGAAACGAACATTTTCTGTTGACGGGAAACAGTTTGTTCCTACCTCCGTCGTAACTTTTACGGGGTTTTATGGACTAGTATTAAGTAATTTTTTTTGTTAAAAATTAATTTAGTTTAGTAAATGAACAAGTGTTTAAATGAACAAGTGTTTACAAGTAGGCTGCTTTGTTCACTGGCTCGTATGATATTAACTAATGGAAAAGTACTACAATAGATCTCAAATAGCCCTCCTCCCCCTCCCTCTCCTGGTCTCCTAATTACAGTATTTGGGTCCCGTGTCACCCCATAGCACCCCCCCATCCTCCTCCTCCCCAAAAGAATAGGCGAACCCTGACACAGTCTCATCCAGCAGAGTCTCCAGCTGGTGCGTCCTGCTGCGCGCAGCTCGGCTCGGTGCGCATTTCGGGTTCATCCAGACACGCCGGGGCAACTGCTGGGAAAGGACGACCGTGCTGCAGCTTTTGGGTGTAGAGGTATTTGATGTCACTATCGGTGACGGGAAGACCCAGAGAGATCCGCAGCAACAGCGGAATCGAGGAGCCTCGTCGGCGTTACCGGCGAAGTTTACGCACGGCGATACAGGAGTTGGGGACCGTCGACCCGCTTCCATGGGTGTGCTGAGCAGCTGTCACCTATGACGGTATGCTTCCCATCTTGAGCTCTCCCTAGGTGCTCGCCTGGCACTTCCATTGCGCACTCCAGCCCGGGGGATCACTGTGAGAGGGAGAGGATGGGAGCGCAGCCTGGAACCGCTCTGTGGTTCATTATCGGTGAGTCTGACTCCGGCTCGTCCATGTGTGTAATCAGCCTAAAGGCGGTTAAAGTGGGACAAATTACAGCTGGTGAGAGAGACAATAGTCATCTTTCCAGTGTGGTCATATTTGTGTTTACAGGTTAATGTTTAAGACTTTGGATGGCTCAATTTTACACGCCGAGTCATCGATTTTTGATCCGCAAGCGAGAATCTTTTGACCATCGTTCAACAAGTTTTTAGTGATAAATATTTTTTTGCTGTGTCACAGTCACCAAAAAGAACGTTTTAGAGAAATGTTCCTTCCCAACAGGGAAGTTTTAAGTAACTGTGATAGCATTTTTTAATGTCAAAGTAAAACCGCCCGAAATGTTCACCTGTTGATCCAAACGTAAAAAAAAAAAAGGTTTAATACAGCAGTGCTGCGATGTTAAATTATCCACAAGCTCTAAGCTTTTACTTGTCAGTGCAAACCGCAGTGTGCTTTAAAAATGCATGACCCATTTACACATTAAACTGTTTTTGCTGAACTTGGAATGTAAAAAATATAAAAATGACCAGGAGCTGGATCCAAACGCACCCAAAGCTTTGGTCATGGCGAGATTTGTCAGCTTTTGACTTGACAAACCAATTTAAAGCATACAAATATTTGATATTACTGACGTTCACACACCGGTACAGAATGAGGACGCATCTGCCTGTTGCAGCCAAGAAGCGGAGCTACTTTTACTCTTTTATGTAGCCATTCAACACTTGAAATGGCAAAAATTCTGCCTAAAATTCTCCAAAAGTGAAGTTGTGGCTCATGTCTGCAGCCTCTAACCCTAGGCTGGACACTTTCTGAGAGTTCTCACCCATACATGCACGGTCCCCTCTGGCTCACGTGAAACTTTGGAACGCTGGAAGCAACACAACAGCTGGGATCGACCGACTGAGCAGTTGTGTGAGTGGTAGATCTTCTTTTCTCTGCTTTTTCTCAGTATCCTACACCTCAGCAAGACAGATCGGTGCCAGTTCTGCCGTCTTTGCCGCTCAGAGATGTCATCCAGATTGGCTTGTTCTCGTGATCAGGATAAACTGAAAGTCTTATTTTACCACTAAAGCCAAGAAACAGGTCTGGACACTAAAATACGCTGCATTTCCTGAAACAGGCGCCTGTTTTATCTGTGTGGAATGAGCTGTCTGTCCTCTACTCGTTGGATGACATCCTGCAGCACATGCAGCGCTGCATGTGTGCATCGGTGCGTGTGCACACGAGGCCCTCCACCCCCAGCATTAGACCCCAGTTCATTAGACCGTCCACGAGAAAGGAGAGCACCCAAACACAGATACCGTCCCTCTTTCGTCTTCATCTGACGCTCAGAATTCCGATGTTGACCCAGTGAATATCTGTCACAGTTGCCTGCTGTAAAACAATTTACGCGCCGCAACTACCGGCTTTACTCAGGAGATCCTGTTGAAGGGATTAGTGCAGTTTGCTAGTAAAGACTTTCCTTTTGTAGAACCGATAAAGAAGCTCAGCCGTCTCAGATAGGTTGAGTTTCAGGATCTTGAATTGGATCCTTTGTAATTCCAAAGCGCATTATTTCAATTTTTAAAATTTTTTCCATTTCTAATAATTAAACGGCCAATTTTTTGTGCACGTATGAGAATTAGCCTCGCAAGAATTGTAAATGTATGGAGGAGAGGGGTCACCTTTTATTCCCTCTTTAACTTCTGGTTTTGGGTCTTAACAAGCACACGGGGGTACCCCACATCCCTGTGTCACAGCTTTTACAGCCCATTTATCCATTTGTCTGACACACACAGACACACAGCGAGTGTGTGGCAGGGGTGCACTCAGCTGTTACAGGAACCTGGATCTTTGCTCTGCTTTTTTTTTTTCCTTTTTTCTCCCTTATAAGGAGCTTTGAAAACATGTTGGAGTGTGCAGAGGACCTCAATATTCCAGTGAATCTGCTCTTATCTGACCGCACGTTTGTGTTTATAGTCAGGAGCCGAGGGAGCAGAGGTCTGGCATGGAGACGCATTTTCCTGAACGCTCTTGTTGGCTTGAGATGCAGCATTTGACACAAAACGAGAAAAATGAGGCATCTGAGTTGGAATTTCAGTTGGATGTGATGAAGCTCTTCAATGCTTATCTTGAAGCAGTGTTTTTGGTTGTTTACCGTCCTCACGGTGACGGTTGCAGCCCTGCTGTGTATGAAACCCCAGGTGTCTCACATCAAATGGGATTTACTGGAAATTTCAGCACACTGACTTCAGCCGAAATCAACCCCAAGTGGTTCTAGCTCCTCTTTCAATGGAAGGAGATTCAATTTCAGCGCCGTAGCCTCTGGCGAATCTGGAAAAGTAGTGTGGCGTTTCACAGCGGTCAGCTGATTTCATGGCTCGTGGTGTACCTGCAGCTGCGTGATCTCACGTCTTTTACCCCCGAGGCTCCGCAGAGTCATGGCGGAATCAGCTGTCTCACTCTTGCTGTAAAAAAATTCACCTAAAAAATGTAAAAGTGACAATCTCAAGCGCAAATTCCCGGCAAATCACCCTAAAAGCGGTTGTTTTCCCTCTTTCATCTGCTTTAGAATAACTTCTCTTGCCTTCTTTTTTCTCTGTTGTCATCTCTGCTTTGTGTTTGTGGGTTTTTGTGCACGCTAGCCAGCCAGCAACCCAGTTTCCAGCCGCGCCTCAGCAGCTAATGAGCAGCAGCGAGGCGCCGCTGCTGAAGCATGCGTTCGCGTGTTTGCCCGCCTGTGCGAATATAAAGGTGCTGAAACCAACTACGCGTTGGCCCGGTGGCGCCTGGGTAATTTGCCGAGGGCGATGCTGCTGCTGCAAGGAAGGCGCAAACACTTCTTCAGACCACATGCACACGCACACACATATGTATTCAGAGAATGGGCCTAACGTAACTGAGAAAAGAAAAATTAGTGCACATATTCTCTTACATATCCTACAGTAGGAACTCATTTTCTGTGACATGAGTCACGCTCTCTAATGCCACACCAGTGTCCCAGAGCGAGACACCCGATATGAGGTTAATGGCAAGAAAAGGTCGGGAAGAGTGAATCATCTTCGGAGGAAGACTGAAATATGAATAAAAAAGATGAAAACACTAATCCTGAGGGGATCTGGGCCTGTAGTGTTACTAACTCTGAACTTAAAGCAGGTAAAATGAAGGTATTTGTGGTTTGCACACGTTTGCAAAGAACATTGATGAACCTCAGCAAAAGACCAGAATGAATCATGGGTGGGATCACCAGATAATATTGACACCATAAAAATGCAGAAAACGTGTACAATAAATTAAAATTGCCCAAAAAAAAAATCTTTACAGACTGGACAAGCTGAAAGTTGTCACTTGCGTGTTCCACTAGAAGTCCACTAGAACTATTTTCCCATGCGGAGGAACACGCATTTTCACTTAATGCATTATCGCGCCGGTAAACTTTGTACATTATTAAAGTCGGCCCTCAAAGCTGACTTTGCTTTTCTTCCTGGTTCCCTCGTCCCCCCGACGACTAAGAGGTGTGAGGTATTAAAAATCTGGGTTTTTCAATAAACTGAGCTGCTGCGCTGAAGCAGTGGGTGCCATAGTTACAGCAACAATAGGGCGAATCATTGACGTTGTGAAGCCACGTGCACGTATCCATAAATGCACAGCCGTATGGCTGAAAGGAAGGGCACAGACCTCCCCGGAGATATCCTGTTGGACTAGAGAAGCTGAATACGGCACAGGCGCATACGTACGAGCTCGTTTGGAGGTGTTGATTTAAACAGGGCGCGCCGCATTTTGATGCTGCTTGATGGTCCAAACCCACCACAGCTCCAAATTTAGTTTAAATATAGGATTCCCGTTCATACATTATAGATGTGGCGGGAAAGGCTCCTGTGCTGTAAAGTCACCTTGGAAGTAGTAACCTGGCAACCATTGTTTGAGGGGTGTAAAGGTGTGCTATTTATTTATTAATTGATCAGTTGGTTGGTTTATTTATTCAGGTCGCCAGTCAAGCCACGCATTTTTAACCGCATGAAAACGACACGTGAAGGAGGCGTTTTGTTCTCTCTCTCTCTCTCTCTCTGTGGAGCTGGAACATAAGCACACCTCCACAGAGCAGTGAGATAATGGAAGTGTGTATCCAACTGCAGCATCCATCCTGGGAGGAACAAGAACACGGCGGAGTTATTACCGGCGATGCTCTGCATGTCCGCTGCTGATGCCCATCAAGAGTTCTTTTAAATTACAGCACTCCAGTCCGCTGCAGCGTCTGCTTTTAATCAGTCGGTGCACCAGGATCTAACGCCCGTGGAGTTTGCACGCGTAATCCAAACATTTAATGTCAGTCGTAAAGCAGGCCTTTGTTTGTGGACCGGGAGCAGCGAGGCGAGGGCGAGCGAAGGGGAAACGTTTGCCAGCACCACACGTGATGGAGAGACAAAGACACGGGACATTTCACACCAGAGGGACGCACCTCCAGTGGGCAGGCTTGCAGGTTTTACCCAGTTACTGTAATTAGTTCCTGGTTAAGTCCTCCTTCCAGCCAACAAGCCGCATTAATTACTCCTTCAAAAAAACCACCATGGTGACGGAATGAATCTTTCTCCCATTTATTCCTTCTTCAGGCCTCTTCTTCACTCGTCTGGTCCGGCTCCATTCGTCAAACCAACCGTCCCAGATCGTTTTCTTCTCAGCTCACGCAGATGAAATTTGTCACAAAGCTGAACACACTTTAAATCTCCTAACACAGGAATAAATCGAGATTGTTAAGTTTAGAAACAGACTCGCAGAGGGAAAATTGGTGGAATCTGTCAGTCTGATCAATATGAGATAAACTTTGACGGCACCGCAACACCTTTGAGAAATGACATCACGGGTCAGTCTGGAGCGTGGAGAAGTGGAAAATATGTTTCAGAGTAGCCACCCAGTTATTTTTCACTGCCGCCTGCAGACATTTGTTAGCAATTTGCTGACAACAGCAACGTGACACCGGCTAACGTTGGTCTTTCCACAGTGTGACGACAGAAAATGACCTAAACTGAGTACAAGACAAATTGGAATCATTTCAAAATACAGCAGGTAGCTGCATTCTTACTGAGGAATCAGGATCTTGGACAGAGAACACTTTCTTAGGTACAAGAAAAGATGAAAAGTTGACCTTAATCATTTGTGAGGACTAGAGTTGGGATTATCGTAATTCAAAGCTTAACAAACGAAAGCGCCTGACGAGACATGGGCTTAAACCGAGGTCTCACACCAGGAATGTGACCCCACGCAACCTGTCTGCTCTTTGAATCTCCCGAGCTGAAGCACATACTTGAACTAAGGGACAAAAAGATGGGGATTGGTGCCTCAACTTGGTTCCTCACACGGTAGATCTTAGCAGAGCAGCCAACAGTCCTGGTAAGGAAGCTGAAAAACACGTTAAAACAAAAATCACTTAGCTCAAACTTTACTTGGCTGATGGAGTTTTACGGATGTTTATGTTTATTATTAACAGTCTGTTTAATTTACGCTGAACAGAGGATCCTCTCTGTTTAATCTATGTTCATCGTTTATATCGATGAAAGAAATCGTTTCAGATAATAATCACTGACAGGCAGAGAAGGAAAAAGTCACCAACTCTGCGGTTTCACTCCTACTATTTTGCCGTTTGGCTCGGCTGTACTAGTTTGGAGTGGGTGAGTGTTTGGAAGCTGCGAGCGGCACTCTGACACTGGAAGAGCCAACCATCGGTCCTCTGAAAGTCCCTCTTAACCCACTCCAAATTCTAATCAGCCCGTGAAATGAACATGCTGTTTTCCATCCGACCGTTTAGCTCTCCTAATCCCTGAACTACTGCTGCTCCGTAGCGGAGCCTGCAGCGCTCTGCATCACCTCAGAAAACGAAACACGGAGATGCACACAAACGTCTGCAGGGAGATTTATGACAGCTCGGGACGGTTTTCAGCATCATATTCAGGTGTCAATGACGATCGCAATGAAATTAATCCTGGTAAATTAATTCAGGGCTTTAAGCTCCTGATTTGGCTGCCCTCATGCAGCACGCGGAGCATCTCAAGGCCAAGATTTTGCATTAACTCTGAACATTTCCTGAAGCAATTGAATATTTTCCGGTTCATTTTCAACACAAAAAGACTGAAGGCTCCGACTCTGACAATTTAAAAAACATTTTCCACATTAATTTTCTAGCTCATCTTTTTTAAACACAAAAAAAGAGACACGAGGCTATAAAGGACAGAAACAAAAGATCTGGAAATGAAAATGTGTACAGATGGTCGACGCTTCAGCATCGCTTTTAAAACTGATTCCGGGTAATTTAAAGTCAGGGCAGCTCGCCGCCGCAGTAATTAGCTCAGCTGCCTGTGTTTATTCCGAGTGAAGGTGATCAGATCACTGACATGGAAAATGTCCGACTTTATTGGGTACGCGCACAAAACCCGAGGCATACATTTAAAAAAAGTTGAGAAGAATGGTGATGTTTAACATTCGCATCCAAAAAGACCCAACCCTAACCCTAAAGCCCACTCACAGAGCTCCATCCTGACACGAACACAGAGCTAAAAGTCTACTGTACGCGTGTCCTCCCGGCTTCTTTCCCCCCCCCTCTCGATTTTTGTTTCTCCATCTAAGCGATCCTGACAGGGTTATGTTCCTCCTCTTCAGCTCATACTGCCTCCTCAGACCTCCGCTGCCCTCCGCTCAAACCTGCTCCGACAAACAATCTGCAGATCTGGCCAATTTCTCTGCCGCCGCCGCCGCTGCTGCTGCTGCTGCGGGGTGTAACTTTAATAATCTGGTGAGGCGGACACTCTCTCCGCCTATTCTCTCTTTTGTTATCTGCTGACACGGCTGGTGTGCAGGTTTTCCAGCTTTTTCTAATTTGGGGGCAGCTTGCCCGGACACCTGTTGCTAGAAGCATGGTAGCTGTGATCCTAGCGAGCTGTTTTCCCACGTGAAGGTTTCTGTAATCATCATAAATCCGGTCACGGTGACTCTGCCTGCTTTAATGTCTTCGCTGACACGACTGGGCTTCTCCTCTGCTTAAACAGGGCAATTAAAGTGGTCTCTTGATGCTTTCGCAGTAGAAACTTTTCCTCTGGCCTTTAGCTTAATGAGTCCCTTCAGCTCTTCTGCAAACTCGGAACAAACTAAACATCTTTAAAGTTCAAAAAAAAAAAAAAAAAAAAGAAACCCCAACTGCTTATCCAGCACTGAGGGCCCGTCTCCCCCTCACCCTCCTCCTGGGCTGAAGGTTGATTCTATGATATTACGTGTGCTGAGCTAAAAGCTCTGCCTGGAGTAATGCTGAGCTGCTGATGAAGGCCAGACCTGACACACACACACACAGAGTCAGACGTCAGAGCATTTTCATATCGTTTACCGGCCCGCTGCAGGTGGAGAGACATCCGCGTTTGCATGTGACGGCCATGACAGAGGGTTTCGGGTTACGGAGAAAAACTAGAAAGTCCGCTAACTAGAAAGTGTGAAAGCCAGAGCAACGTGAGTGGATTTCATAGAAGTGTTGTTTCTGCAGTGTCATCAAACACCCAGATCTGCTGCCAGCGCCATCGATCGGGATCATCCTTTGAGCTGAAAACACCAACAGCAGTGTTTTCCGGACGCCTCCTCTTAGCGCTCTGCTCCGCTGGCTCTCGGGTTCATTAGCTGTCGCTGCACCAGCAGGTCCTCCAACACCGGAGCCTGAACACACCGTCAAAACGCCGACATACATGCCCTCAAATGTTTTTTGAGTCGATTCAGCAAGGTTGGAGGCAAAGGATATATTAGAGTTAATATTTAATCATCCTCATCTGAAGGTCGTCCCCGGTGTGACTGTTTGGGAGGGTGTTTGTCGCTCCTCATTGGAAGTTAAAAAGAAGAATGTTTGTAATGAAAAAGCTGAGCACTTTAATTTTAGCAGGGATTCTAATTTCCCCTAAAGTGTCAGAGAATGTGTTTGTGTGTGTGTGAGGATAAACTCCAGGTGATTCTGAAACGCTTCAGTTGAATCTGAGGTCCTTCTTTTGTCAAACGCGGTGGGGTTTTCTGACTCTGAGTGGCCTTCTGCAGCATCCGGCAGGGACAAGCAGCTATTATCTAATAACGGAGTGTGTTCACAAAGGCTGCTCCTCTGTCTCCTCACCCTCAGAGCTTGATCGTCATCTCTCCAGCTCTGCAGCGTGTGCGACGCGATAAGGGAACACACTGGCATTCGTGGATCCATCTATTTGCCATATTTCTTTTGGAACATGCGGAATCCTTTTTTCTCTTTTAAATGAGCAGATTAAGGGAAATACACCGTGTGGTATCCAGGTGTGTAATATTCCACTGCTGGTAACTCATATCACATTAGGTTGTTTACATGATCTCTTAAATAATCTTCCTTCACAGAAAACCGCAAATCCCCTTTCAATAAAGTTGAAGAAAAATCAACATTTCATCTCCAAAAAGCCTCCACCCTTCTTCCAGAAAGGTCAACCCGCTCAGACAGTCTGAGAGGAGGATCTCATCACAGAATGCTGTTGCTGGAACTGGGAAAAATAAGCTCTTTTTCTAAAGCTGACAGTGTCTCACTGGGCAGATTTTTCTGTTTTTCTGTGTGTAAAATGGGCACGGGCACATTTTCAAGCGCGCCGACTTGGGAGAATGGTATGGAAAGTCAAACAATGACTTCCGCAAACTTTGCTCAACTTCCTACGAGTGTGAACATCAAACAGGCTTTGCAGCAGGAGCGCTCAAATGTGTGGGTTGGTTAAAATATGCATAAACCCCATGCCTTTGCAGAATCTGAATTGAGCTGTCAGGAAAAAAAAAGTGCACATCTCTTCCCTTCTTTTCCCTCTGTTTCTCCACCATCGAGACGATTCACGACCAAAGTGTGTTTAAAAGACGGGAGAGTGGGTGTTTTGATGTAAGATTGGGTTAGAGCACAGCAGTGGTCAAAAATATTCCAGATCAAAGGCCAAAAATAAAGCCTGAGTCATCACGGAGGAAACGGCAGAGAAAAAGAGAGTGAAGAGGAGGACACTAGGTAAAATATGCACAGATCAGATTAGATTATGGTTGCCTAATTGGTGGTGCCCTTAACCTTGACATCTGTGTGGAGGTCAGAGGTCAGAGAAGGGCTGAAGGCTAAACACATGAGCAGTTAGCAGCTAGCTTTATGTAAATTTTAAACAGTCAGTCCTGCTTCTGGCCAGAGAATTTGATTTCAGTTTTGGCTTCCGGAGTTTCAAATCAGCACAAAATGAAAAGAACAACCTATCAAACTGCAAACTGAGCCTAAAAGTAGCCGCAGTTTCCTCTGAAAGTATCCTGTATAAGGACACGGTGACTAATTATCTACAGGATTGCTATTAGAATAAAGGATGGAACAAACCTCAGCTGTTTCATACACCGAGCTTCTTAACTAGTTTATCTGCTTAAAAATCACATCACTAAAAAAAGCTCTTTCTTTGCCGCCATGAGAGAAACCTGCCCAGTGATTCGGTTGAAGCGTTGACTCAACGTGACACCGTCAGTGTCAACGACAGCGAAGAATCAGATGATTTTAAATCCCAAATGCATGGGCTTCTCCGCAGCACCACTGCATGCGCAACATCATTATTACCTGTAATCTGCTTCGGCATATTGCTCCAACTCCACAGAAGCGTTTCTTTAATCAGCGTGTGTGTATTCTCTAAAAAATGGCGGAAGGTTGTAACGGCAAAGGCCAACTGCATTAATAAGGAGTGTGCTAATGAATATACAAATGTATAATTCAAGATCGTAGCGTGCTCTAGAACCATCTGTGCATTCACTCTCCTCACCGTCAGGTCCATGTACACATGCACATCGTTATGTAAAAGATAGATTCAAACCCTGGAGCTGTTCGAAGGCAGCCCACAGGGAGAGGAAGGAAAAAGAGTTTAACCAGCACGGGAATGTCAAGGATTTCACACACAGGCTCCTGTTCCGCGTGTGCGCTGTAATGTTGGGGTGGGGGGGGTGGGGGGTGGGGCAGGAGGTCAGTCAGGTGAAGGGCTGAGCCCAGTGTCGCTGTCCCAAACCTGCATGTTGGTTCTAGTGAGAAAAGTATCCGCCGCAGTTTAAAAGAAGCTAAAGAAGTTGTAGGAAAGACGTGGTAAAGGAACTAGGAGTCAGTGTTTAAATAGTCCTCTCCCTCCCTCCCTCCCTCCCTCCCTCCCTCTCTCTCTCTGTCTTTTACAAACCCGACACTGAGTAATGTTCTTGTTGTGGCCTGTATTGGACTTGTAGTTCGTCCAGCAGCAATTACCAGATAAAGGATGGGTTTCGCCAAGACCAGGCCCATATGGGGGAAGCAGGACAGTAAGGGATAAAACAGAAATGGGAACAGACACACACGTCTTCATCTTGTGGGGCGTGGCCTCACCAGGAAGACCCAGATGCTCCTCTCCCCAGCCGTTTGCAGAATTTCCATGTAGGGAATCCCAATCACAATAGCCCTGCCTGGTTCCATCCATCACTCTCCATCTCCTTCTTTTCTCATTTGTAAACAAGATCCTGAGCTTCATGAATTCAACATGTCAGCTAGATAACCAGGCTGCAAGTTCTTAGCATTTTCATCTGTGAAATGCTTGGTAGCTTTCCAAGCCTACGTCAATCAATAGCTTTTTTTTGGGTCTAATTTTAGAAGCTTACCCATCCTGGCATTCTCCCTGCCGATGCTGCCCTGCCAGGAAAAGTAGCCCTTATGGATACAGCCTGCGGAAAACCTGACTGAATAACTGAAGATGTGACCTCTTGGAGGTCAGCTAAAATGCAGCATGTTTCAAAAGCATCACCGGAGAGACTTCAAACCCTGCTAATGGAACAGAAACACAGCGCAGCGTTGTGATGGGAAAGTCTAAGAAGATTTCTGTTACCTTTAGTTCAACCTGCAGATTAGAGAACCTGGAAATGGAGAAAAATCAGGAGCCAATTACTGTAACCAGCGCTGACAGACAGGCCTGTGACGGATTCCTTTAAATCTTTTTCTACTGCATCTTCATTAAAATCGAAAGCCACTGTATCTCACTATTTTCTGGTTCTGGCTCTCGCAAACCCGTGAAGCAGCTGTTAGCTGTTCCCGTGTTGGCTACAGAGTCTTTATGATACATTTTGTTGTAATCCTTTGGGCTCCAAGCAACAAGCGTGCAGCAACGCTATCATTACTGCTGATCTCATTACCGCTAATCTAGCCCGTGATGATGCGCGAATGCAGGGCAAATCAGAGAGCCGCAGAAGATCTAGATTGTTTTCTTACTGTTTCATTGTTCTGAGCCCTGGAAATAATCAGATTTAAACTGCAAGTGAATGCCTGGTCAGAGATGGCATTTATTACCCAACATTCTTAAGCCTAGTCAGGATCACCTGACCACCAGGGGGCTGTTCTGGTGGTCAGGTGAGTCGCAGGATTTGACCCTGGAGAGATCGCCACTCGGTAATAACTCAGGCTTCTACAGCTTCCTGAGGCATATCTGTCCAGACAAATGGTTCCTGTTAGCCAGAAAGAGATTTTCTAAAAGTGGCAAAAGTGATGTATGAACGTATGAACAGTTTTGGGTTTTTTTTGCAAAGCAGAAAAACAAAAAAAGATGAAAAATTCTCTCTCGAGTTGTGCTGATAAGCTTTTCCACTTCACAGCAGAGAGGTCAATTTGCAACATAAACAAGTGTTTTTTTCCAAACTTTACTTTCTGTTTTTCCATGTCTGGTCCTGTATTCTAGTTTTTTTTTTTGCCGCGTCAGAAACGGTTGCAGAATATTTACACGCGAGCGGATAAAAACAGCCTTCATCAGCACATCCGGGAGAGCCATATAGCGGAGAAGAAGTTCTATAAGATGACAAAGTGTGTTGGAAATGGAGGAAAAGGGAGGTGTGCTGCATGTAGATCCGTGGCGATGCACAGAATCTGTGGGAGAATAGAAATGAAAATCAGTGTGGGCTGCAGGGAAACAGGAAATGAGAGGAGAAGGCCCTAAAAGAAAGATGACACAGGTGTGGCATTGAAAGATTCTTCTTCATCTTCTTCCTGTTTGCTCAGCTTCGGATTCATTTATCAACAGCGTCTTCAGGAGGTTCCGGGTTGGAGTCCTGTGTGGGTTTTCTTCTGGTGCTCTCGGTTCCTCCCACTGAGCAAAATCATGCATGTTAAGATGTTTAACGACGCTGACGGGCTTCTTGGTGTGACAGAGTGGTGTGGCTGTCGCAGCCATCAACCGGACACCTTTGGTTGGACATATAGTTAGTTTTTCGAATGCACCAACAAGGAAACGTATTGTTGGAATTCCATGATTCCATCTGTTTGGTCCTTCAAACTGTGTTTATCTTAAGAACGTGGACATTTTGCACTGATCTAAACCCCTTAAAGTAGACTTGTCCTTGGGTTTCTCCTGTTGTCTCTTTCTTGTCATTAATCCGTCTCTTTCCTGTCTCAGCAGTGTCCCAGTGCGTGTCCACGCTGGCCTGTGGGCCTCAGTACGAGTTGGCCATCGACCAGTTCTGCCTGGCCAAGTTCAGACTGGACATGCAGGAGCTGGATCAGAAACACTGGTGTTCCTGGGAAGACACAGTTGAGTGAGTGCGACACACACACACACACACACACACACACAGAGCAGAAAAGACTTAAAGAGCTTCTGCTTCTGAGGCAGAACTGCGACGTATCGCGCTGCAAGCAAATCTGTCCAGAAGAGGCTGTAGTTTAGAGAAGCTTGTTGATTTCTAGCTAGATCTTTACACTGATCCTACGTTTTGGTCACTGCCCAACAGCAGATTAGCTATCGGATGAACGGGAGAGAACAGAGAGAGTGTGTGTAAAGAATCCGGAGCCAGTTAGAATGTTTACACTGCCGTCACAGAGGCAGAGACGTCTGCTTTGTTAGCGGCGTCATTACGGTTCCGCAACAACAACAACAAGTGTGGGTTCGGCCAGAGTTGTGTCCATTGGTGTTTGGTCCCCTGCAGAGAGCGGAGGTGAGGTAGAGACCAAATCCACGCTGCTGGAGCAAATGTGCTTGAAACCGTTTCTTTCTACTGGTTCAGTGGTGAAGAAAACTCCCTTTTGAAAGGAAGAAACTGTGAGCAGGACCAAGGCGTTTTGTAAATCTATTGTCAGCGATCTGCGCTAAAGACAAAGATTCTTTCTAAAATAGATTATTGTTTATTCATCCGCGAGATCGGTTCTTTGGAACAAACCATTCGAGAACATGACATCACGGATCCCGCTGGCAGGCACGGCGTGTCGGTAAAATATTTATTGCAGGCTAAACACCTCAGTGGCATTGAGGATGGGATGTGAGGACGCGCGTGAAGCCCCCCCCCAGACACCCCCCCCATACACACACACGCACACACATATACACACACACACACACACACACACAGTGTCCTGTGAGCTCAGGGGCAGAAATGCAACAGAAAGACATTAGAATTCTGCAGAAAAGGAAATTAAATTTTAAACAGCAAATTTGATTCTTATGAAGAACAGCCCATCTTTGATTACAATTTTTCCCTCTTCACCAGCGTTCCCATCACACTGGTTTTTATTCCCAGCTCACAGAGGTCTGTGATTCTTACCTGATAGAATATTTTACAGGATTTTATACAAACGCTTGAGGAAATTCGTTAATCTCTGCTAATACTGATGAGACCAGAGGGAAAGACACCGCGGAGAATCCAGCATTCATGAAAGGAAGTAAAATGGAGGTAAATTAATCAGTTTATGACATATTCTATGATGCCCTGAAGCACTTCTCCCCCACACCCAGAAGGACTGACTGAGGTTTTACATCTCCATGACCAAAATAGAGGGAGAGCGGTTCGCAGTTTCAGAGCGTGTTTACCTCCTCGCAGACAGATGCTGTTTTCCACCCGTTCGCCTGTTAATGAGCATAATCTCAAAATTAGCTTGAGGTGTGCGCTTTGCTGCAGTTATTAGTCCACAACATTCCAGCAGCATATTGATTTAAAAGGTCTAAAATGTTTTTTTTGTTTGTTTGTTTTTTTCTGTAAATAATAAAACGGCAGTTGATGCTGGTATGGAAATTAATGGGAAAAGCGAGTAAAGAAACTGAAATATCAGCATTTTTAAGAGCTGTTTACCTTGAGTGTGCTTGACTCCAAAACATACGTCGGAAAAGTGGCGTCCCACCGGGATGTCCAACTGTGCTCAGGCAGAATCACCCTGAAGGACCTGCATTTTGTTTTTTGGTAATTAATTTACCAAGTGTTTGTTTAGAAACTCTACAGCATGTTTGATATTCAGCTCGCTGCTGCAGCAGAATAATTATAGTTATAATTGATTGTTGGTTAAATTAAAAAACCAAAGGGAGCAGATCGAGATCTTGTCAAGGGTACAGGGTAGAAAAAGGAAATGGATTCAGCACCCAGACCAAAGACATGAAGGGCTGTGCAAATTGTAGGCAATTAATTATTCCTGATTCATTAGTTTTGCAGCTCTGGGATTCGGAGCAGAAATGCTGTAATGTTGGAAACCACGTTGGTCTCCTGGAGGCAGGTCTGTACCGAACGCACAGCAGATGGAAAATATGACAAGTCTGGTAAATGAAGACAGATCAGGACATTCAGCAGGGAAATTTCCTGTGGATTCCTTTTAAATGGAATCATTGAGGTGATTCGGGGCCAGACACAAGCAAACGCAAATCAGCATCAGTGACTGACTGTTACTCCTGCATCTCTTCTTCTTTTCTCTTGAGAAAACTAATTAACTCATTTGGACGCGCTCCCGCTCACCTTCAGCAGCAGAGGCGGTAATGTGACGTAGGACCAGATGTCAGGTGGAAAGGAGGCAATTATTCAACATTAGATTAAATTAGGAGGTAAAATCTGCCCTTGAGGTCATAACTTCCAGCAGCCATCCATAAATCATGATGCTGAAAATCGTTTATCTACCCTTCACCTACTTAATGATAACAGCATCCTGTTCCCAAGGTGGCTTTATTGGTAAAATACCTAATAAACGACACAATGAGGCTTTATATATAATTTTATCGATGGCATCAAGAAGAGCGGTGCGCAGTTTCAGATCTTGTTTACTTCCTTGCAGACAGCTGGTGTTTTGCCATCCGTGCGCCCATTCATTTGCATAATCTCAGAGTTAGCTTGAGGTTTGTGCTCTGCTGCATTTATCTGGCCACAACATTCGTGCTGCATATTAATTTTAAAATCTGTTTTGTCCTTATTTGTCCCACTTTTGACTGTTTTTTTTTTTTTTAAGTTCAACCAAGTCTTTGTGGTGGAGACGCCTTAAAAAATCTGCAGAGAAACCACGAAACCCTCTCAGACGCAGGTTAATCAAGAAAATGAATTGAAGATTACTGCTCTTTACCTAGAACGATGGGCAGAATTAACCTCCGCCCAGGCTAAAGAACCCGCACACCTGATGGCTGCTGAAAGCCTGTTATCAAAAATAAATTCAACATTATTAACATAATTTATGAGAACTGTCAGAAGAGGAAAAAATAATACCGGTACACCTAATTTCAGAACTCCGAGCCAATTCCGACCTATCGTGTTGAGTTAGTCAGCGTCGGTGACGTCTCTGAACAAAGCAAGCAACAATTTTAGTTGCTTCGAGCAGATGACGAGACGTGTAATTACGAAGCAGCGCTGAGCTATTTTGGCAGGCAGATTAAACAGAAATTTCTCTGCAAATTCTATGTTAGTGAGTGAAAAGGTTACAAAAGTACAGGCGAGTGGTATTTTAAATCATTAATAAAACATAGGTTATCGTTCTTTAAGTAACATAGCTATTTACCTGAATCCCGCCTGCAGTACTTTGAGTACTTTTGAGTTCAATTCTAACTAAACTGGATGTGTCTGCTTGTCTGTTTCTCTTTAAAGGAGCCACGGATGACATCCTGCCCAAGATGGGTCAGTGACCTTTAACCTTTGACACGTTCCCAGTGAGCGCAGGGGTGTGATGGCCTATCCTCCTCCTCCTCCTCCTCCTCCTCCTCCTCCTCCTCCTCCACAGCGTCCACCCTTCTGAACCTGCGACTGTGCGAAGTTTCCCGCCATCCGCTCTGTCTGTTAGGAGGTTCGGTAAACTGCGGCTCGCTGTTGTCATGCTCGGCACGGCGGCAGCTTGACTTCCTCACACCTAAAGTCTGCTTGCAAACCTCTCTCGCATGATGCATCAATCATTAGCGCTGGCAAATATAACTTACTACACCCGCTTCGGTCACCCGTGTTTGACGAGTCCCCAACGAAGGTCCATTTCTGTCCCTCTGTGCTCGTCTCACAGGCTGCTGGCTTGTGGTTTAAAAATAGTTCCTTCCATGAGCCTTTTCTGTTGTGTAATTGTTGGAGGGTATTTCGGCGGAGCAGCCATGCATGCCTGTCAAGCGTCCGCAATCACTTAAAAAGCCTCGTGAGAGTGAGCTCACGTCGGGTTTCGTGCATATTTCAAGCCAGCATTTAAAAAAAAACACGAGCTCAACAGTGTGGAAAGCTAATTGAAGCGCCCCTTCTGTGGACCCCAGTGATTAAACGGCCGATTAGTTGGTGATTAAGAGATGGATTGGCTGCATGTTTTTCCAGCTCTAATGAGCGGGTAACATCCAGCGTCCCCCTGAATGCTGCGTGACTGCAGCCCTCACTGGCTGCCTGTTTATTGGTTCTAACAATAGGTCCATTAATCTGACTTATCCACCAAATTTGATAAAAGTAGTTTCCAGTTTCCACGTCATTATTCAGTAATGTGTTGCCTTGTGCTGCCACAGAAAATAATACAAATCTACACTAGTTCTATCACAACCGCTTTGACTTTGTGGTTGCAGCTCGGGTGTGTTTGAATTCCACCTCTGATGTCTCGTTACCTTTGACAATGTTTGTGTTTGATTCACGTCGTGAACTGTTCCGCTCATTAAGCTCTTTACTACAGGCGGAGCGTCGCTACTGACGCTGCCTCTGCAGGCTCATCCATCCCTCTGGGGTTCAACAGAAGCCGGAAAGCATTTCGGAGCATCCTCTTTCCTCCCTGTGAACTATTATCAGTCACATTCTCTCCTCTCTCTGCATGTTTGTGTCCCTCTGCAGCTTTTAAAGTTTCCAGATTAGAGATCTTGAGGCGATGCCAGTCAAGCAGGTGATTGGACCTTTTAGCCAATAAGTTTGATGACCAGCGGGTGACCAATATTAATGTTTAAAAAGTATTTTGCACAAGTCACAGGAAGAAAAGATGAATATTCTCTCTCTCTCTCTCTCTCTCTCTCTCTCTCTCTCTCTCTCTCTCTCTCTTTCTGGGTGCTGGGGGTTTGCAGAAGAAGCGGGAAGAAAAGGAACATTTTGTCTGACGTCCCCAGAAGTGACAGTTTGACCTGTTTTCTGTTCAGTAGTTGCAGAGCAAAGACGTCCTCTCATCCTCTATCTCCTCCGAGCACCCATGACCACAGGGAAACAAACTGGATGACTAAAAAAAGATTTTTTTTTTTTAAGTTTTGGTGGCAGGTTTCGATACGGCCATAATGACCTGCAGAAAAGAAGCGCAGCCTCTTTTTTCCTCTTTCTGTAAAACAACAATATCCTTGCTCTCCATATTTCTTTCTGAAATCCTGGGATGCGTCATGACCCACATCACTTCTCCAGGGGCTCATTTTCTTGTCTCAAACTCTGGTCAATTTGATGTGCTGTTAGCAATGGTTACTACCAAAATTTCTTTAAAACCTAAACATGTATCTCTTTCCTAACAGAAGAGAAAGTAAAAAACACGGTACTTTGACCAGGGTTAGCATCCTAAACTAGGGGCCTCTTGTGTTCACACAGGTTGTTCTGATTGGCTGCTGCAATGAAGAACATGCATCCAAGAGAAAACGTTCAATATATTCATTAAACGCGGCTGCTTGGTCTCATGTCAGAGGCTAGAATATCTAGATTATAGACTACAAGCTCGAGATAAGGATGTCATGTCTGGATCGCCGCAATACGTATTTTCTGTTACATAGTAATCATTTGTTTCATCTCCAGACGGTGACGGAGTCGCAACGGCACGACCCCGGAGATGTCAGCCACTCCGATGGCAATTTTCAAATGGAGGTCTAACGCGGCTAAATTTAGACAGCTCATAAATGTGATATGGCTCTGAGGTTGTCAGGATGGAAGGGACATACAAAAGATCTGTATCGGACCTTCTGTGGGTTCATGACATGACATTTTAGATGTTTAATGACTTTCAGAATACATCTGGTCGGTGTGGAATTAGTTTGAGTACGTTGCATTGTTGCTGTGCCTGCGAGTGTGTGTGTGTAGGCAAGGATGTGTGTGTGAGAAGGAGAGGGCTTGCTGTAAAAGAGAGTATGAACAAGCATATTCAAGAGATTGCAGATAGTTTAACAAGAAGGGAGAAGAAAAAGAAACGCAAATAAACAGTCTCAACTATCACCGGCCTAAAACAAAGTTTAGAGTTGGACTGAAAACTCTAATTAGTTTGCAAGATGACCAGAATTCTTCTTCTGTCTGTGATTACACAGTTGCGTGGACAAAAAAAGCTTTAGATCTTCTGTTTGCAAACACACACACACACACACACACACACACACACACACACACATCTCTGGCTAATAGCATTAGCACGGTAAGTTGCTTTAAAACTGTTACCAATGAGCCATAAACCCTTGGAAACGGTTTAAGGTGACCTTTCTGACCTTGGTGTCGTTGAACTTTGGTCAGACGGCTCCGGGGATGGGTCATGAACTGTGATTCACACCCTATGCATTATTCTTATAAAGATCCTGACCTTAATTTGCGCAGCGTCCTCTGCCGCTAGATCATAATCATCGGTCATTACCTCAATTATGGCTCAGCGAGCTCCCACGGTCGGATGGTTCAGGGAAGAGACACACACACACACACACACAACATACACTCTGTGTACCTAAGAAACTCATTCAGTGTCTTTCTTTCTTTCACGAACGTGTGTCCCATTTTCACACCTTAGTAAAATAACTTTTTACAGCGTCCAACCAGAAGGCGCTGGTGGTATTTTGACCCTCAAGCTTGGCGAGACCGTTGGTGTCAGAGGATGATGGTGGTGTAAAAACTATTAGCCTGTAACTCGGTTTGGAATTTGGAATTAACTAAAAAAAAAAAAACTATCTTTGCTTGATGCGACTCAACTCTTCTTCTTTTTCTTCCTCTATGTTGCTGAAAAAGCAGAATCTATGGTGAGCTGACGAACTGCACCTTCCTGGTGGCGCTGAAGGTGGGATGCTTCTGGCCCAACAGGCTGGTGGACGAGTTCTTCATCCGGGTCCACAGGCACTACTTCCACGACTGCTCGCTGTCCGGCCGCCTCCTTCGAGACCCCCCCAACGGCATCCTGGGCCCCTTCATCGCTGTGCCCGTCCTGGTCACCCTGCTGATGACGGCCCTGGTGGTGTGGAGGAGCAAACGCAGCGAGGGGATCGTGTAGCGAAGGGAAAGGAGGTTTCCGGAGATCCGACAGATCGCTTTTTGTCCCTGAAGGTTTGAATTTGATTCACCCCTAAATGACCAAAGAATCTCTCCAGCGTTTAACTGGGAATCACATTATTAGACTGGAGATCCAGGAGATATTATAAACTTATAATCCTAAACTGAAGCCTTTGCAGTGCCCCCCCAACGCCCTAATATCATCCCTGGACTTAAATAATTTATTCAGTCTGGACTTGGGTAGTGGCTGGTGAAAGGACAATGTCAATGTTTGCTGATGTTTCTACTGTAGACGCAGAATTTAACTTTTGTTGAGCCTGGAAAATGATGTAATATCCATACAAAAATGTCGTGGGAGGAACAGTGGGAGGTTTAATAGCGCGATAAAGATCAGAAAGGCAGCGTCACACAAAGGCAGGGGCGGATCTACCACGGCGGCATAGGGTGCAATTGCTTCCCTCAAAGACAAGCTAGCTACCCCAGTTAGCAAAAACAAAAAAACCCCAAAGGTTACTGTATTTTCAGAATTGAGATTTATGCAATCAAGGTAACACCTGAACATATCCACCAAGAAATGTTTGTTAGTGAGAACATGGAGGGAGTGCAGCTGCAGTTCTGTGATTTAAATAAATTGGCTACTTTAGCAGCTAGACGCTAACATATGCTAATATAGAGTCCACATTATGTCAGGAAAAACATTGTTAAATTACTTCAAATCTTACAAAATAAAGAGACAGCATAAGTAGTTTTTTGCATCAAAAAGAAAGGTGGGAGAAATAGAAAATAAACAACTGACCAAAATAGATGAACAAGATGAGGCAGAGGAACAGGGAAAGACAGAAGAAGTAGATTATAAAGAAAGAGAGAGAGAGAGAAAGGCCCCAGGAACATGACAGAGATGGAATAGGCTAGCAGGGACAGTAGCAGGGAGGAGAACACCACAGTGGTGAAGATACAGAGGAGAGAGAGCATCACCTAGACAAGAAAGAAAGCAAGAAATGGGATAACTTGCAGGGTCCAGAGAGTGAAAGACAGAAGAGGAGAGCCTGAAGCATCACTAGCCACCTCAGGTCGAGAAGGCCCCGGTGATAAGGATATCGTTGCTGCATACACTAAGAAGAACTACTGACAAAAATGTCTGTTTTGGTGTTTTTAACAGACGTTGCTTAAACTTCTTCAAATAAACATGAATATTCGTGTTTGATTAAAGATGAATATTCATGTTGATTTGAAGAAATTTGTTTTCAAATTTTTGTGTATAGTGTATTTCAGATCTATTGCTTGGGTTAACTTCCAATAACCACTTATAGTTCAAATCTTTTTCCAATTTCATTAGTTGTTGTCTTGTATAATTATTTCAGAGGTAATGAGTTGCCGCCCTTGAAAATTCCTGCCCTCTTTTTGCCACTCCATTAGTATTTTTCTAGATCCGCCCCTGCTCGGAGGTGAAAGGTCATCGCTGGGATCGGGGCTGAGGCTTCTCTGTGGTTTCCGTCACCAAGGAAACCTAAAGGGCCTGATGCCAGCACACCCACAGGCAGAGTTAGTGAAGAAAGAGACGGTAAATGAAGCCCATCTTCTCTGGCCTCGCCATTTTTTTCTCCCGCAGACACCTTTGACATGGCCGTCTCCGCCGAACCTGCAATCATGACGAGAGCAGCCAGTGGAGGTGGAGCAGAAAAACAACATTAAAAGGAAAATAAACCAATTCAAAGAGGAAAAATCACAGACTACAGAGAAAACATAAAACAACACAGATTAGCCAACGCGCACCTCTGCCTGAAGCGGTTTCCACATCGCAGACCTTTGGTTTTGACTGATCTGTTTGTGTGGGAAACGTTTCCTTTTTGATATTTTTAAAGCACTTGTTCCTTTATAGATTCATTGACCTGCACATCGCCTGTCAGAAAATCTCACATAAAAACACCACCCACGCTCCCCAACATGAGCTCACTCTGTCTTTTGTGCCAAAAGTTCTTGTGATACAAAAAGATCATAATTGTAGAAAAAGTACAATTTTTCCCCAAAGTGTCTTTCGAAGAGCGACCGTTGAGATGTACAAACATGTATAAAAAAGGTAAATAAAATTAATAATATGTCCGATAAACAGATTTAGCACATATATGTATTGAGTAACACACCCTGACAGATGATCCACATGTGTTGAATCATGTGGATCACATTTTGTTGTAAGTCCTGGTGAAAAAACAAATGAAGATGGTGGAAATTCTTGGGTTCTTGGGAGTTTAAGAAAACAATTCCTGCAGCCAAAACAACTGTAGTCGACATGTAAAATGCCCACGCTGTTGCACAGATGCCACTTGGCCTGCGGGCTCTCAGAGTTTGACTGGAGTGAGATCTCTCCCTTCTGTGAGATAGGAGATCTTTGGTAAACAACGATAAAGCAGCTTGTGATGGTGAAAACTTCTCACCTCCAGCTGCTGGGTTTTAACCAGCCCAGAGCCACATTTTTCACTCTTTTCTTCTGTTTGTTCAAATATCTGTGATTCTAAACACAGAAAAGTGCATGTTTCATCCTTGTCTCCCAACCTGGACTGCAGCCTGTCACCAGAGCGATCCGCATGTTCTTCTACAAAGCATTCTTTTTATCTTTTGGTCTTATATCAACAAATTATTGGCATTTAATCCCTATGATTGTAGATTTCCAGCAGCTCTATTCCGTGAAACCAAACACTGTAGATGACTTCAGCTATTTAAGGAAGCAAATACAAATGCTGAGAAGCTGCAGGACACTGAAGAAGAGGAGTGTGTGAGCAAAAAAGAAGAAGCAAATATAAAGGGAATATAAATTAAAGGTGCTCTAAATAAAGGATGAAATTGGTGCAATAACAGTAACCAAAGTCATGCATCAGCCAGACGAGTCTGATAACAAGATGAAGAGTTGATGTCAAGGAGAGCAGGATGAAAATTAAAAAAACAAACAAAAAAAAAAACCAACCCAAAATAATCATATACTTTTTAATGTAGCAATCATAAAATTATGTAGTTATTTAAATTGAAAGTGCAATCTTAAGTGTTCTAAAAGCTTCATTATTAGGTCATAGACCTTTCAGTGACAGATTTATCTCCTCAGAAGAGAACAGAGTGAGTTACCGGTGATATTTTATCTCTCTGGGCTGTTGACTTTTTGTCCAACACCTGGAATGTGTGTCCCTCAGGAGCAGAAGACACAACCCTGAGTGTGAGGTGAAGCATCTACAGTGTTTACTGTGGATTAGAGGAATTAAATGACATTACTGGCACAAGCAAGGACACACACACACACACACGCACCCGCTAATTTCACGCCTCTCCTGTGATCAGAGCAACAAAATGCAGACTGGCTCTCAGATCACTCTGATCAAGAAGCAGGTTTTTCCTTTGATTTACTCAGATTATCAGGATTAACTGCGGGTCTTTTTCTGTAAAACTTATTTTTTGGGGCGACCTCCATGTATACTTGGTATACTTGACGACTAATATGGTAAACTGAGGAGTTATAAAACAAACAAAAAAGCTTACCTTTATGGCTTTATTTTCCATTTACTGTGGAGATTCAGATTGATTTACCTAATTTTAAGTCAGAATAATTTCCCTCACCAAACAACACATTCTTTATATCATTTATACTGTTATAAAAACAGAAAAATGCCATTTTTTAGATGATTGACCTCCAAGGTTCTTCCCACTGATTCTGCAGGTTAGCAACAGATGCTATGATGTCATTAGCAGATGTAGTTGCAGATGTGGATGTACGTTGTTTTCAGTGTGTGTGTGTGTGTGTCAAAAATCAATCATAGTTCCCACGAGGCCCGAGTGTATTTCTGTCCTCCTGGTGATTTCCCAGCGGAACCTGGGACAACATTTCAATCTGCCGTCAGGAGAAGACTCCACCAAAAACTGCCCAAAAAGCAGATTTCTCTCAGTAAAAATAGCTTCCCGACTCCGAGTCAGAAGGTAATTTTCTTTGGTCAACATTTTGAAAATAGAAAGTGCGTGGAAGCCATTACAGAGCGGAGGCGGAGAGGAGGCCCACGTTTGAGGTTTAGATCTGCCTGAGGAGGAGAAAAGGAGGAAACGGGGAGGAGAGGAGGAGGGGGTGGTGTTCATCTGTGCAGAACAAGAATAGGAAAGGACTTTAGGTGTAAAACGATGTCAATGAAACTGGAGAAACGAGCCTGATTAGACGAGGTTTGGAAAAGAACACCTGTACCAACATTGACCCACAGCTGGTGCGAAGGCGCGGAAGCGCCGATTTACGCAGGAACAAACACGCAGGTTGAATTTTCCCGCCAGCAAACCCAGCAGAATCCTAGCGCACATAAAACGGGCTGAACAAACGGATGAGCTCATTCCAAATGTTTACTTTCAATATTCTGAGTTTGTGTTCCTAAATGTGCTTCGATTGCTGCAAAACCTGCGGTTGGTGAGGAGACCATCGCAGGACAGCGGCGAAGCTGCGGATGAGTCACTTCTGTCGCAGATGGCTCGTCTGTCCCTTAGATCCATTTCTCTCAAGTGTTCCCAGTTGTTGCACCATTAAAAGAAACTCTAACTCCAGCATTGCGTCATTGGACGACACCGTCAGCCGTTGCCATGGTATCCATTACCCATTGTGCTCACATTACTTTAAATGTCAAAAAAAGACCTCAATCCATAACTCCAAAGTCACAGCCCGGTTCTTTACTACATCGCTGGTTTAGAGAAGCAGGAACACATACACACTCACACACTCCTCTTCAGCCACAGAGTCTTCCTCTAAATGGCGTTTTCTCTCCGACGGGGTTCACGGGTGCAGCTGGAAGACGTCGGAGGAGCCGCCTGAGCCGGCTTCGCCTTTGGACCCTCATTAGCGGATAAATTCTGTTTGAAACCGGCCAATCAGCCGGTCAGCAGATGGTCGATGGTATCCAGATGGACTGGTGGACCACCAACACCACACACACCCTGCTGAGTGTGTGCGAGAGGGTATTCGGGCTGCTTCGGACACAGGCAATAGATTTTTTTTTACCTTAAAAAAGTGACGTTAGGGTCTCACTGAGCTGATTTGACTGGTTGGACTGTAGCATAAATATTTAATTTCTAAATATTTTAGGGTATATATGGCTGTGTTGAGTTGTGTGGACACATAGCTACGCCTCAGTGTAAAACCCACCACCAGGCACATGTCAGAAACTGCATGTTTAGCCTGACTAATTAAACAAGAGCTTGTGAGATGTGAAGGGTTGTTTGTTTGTTTGTTTTTTCTTTCTTTTAAATATTGCCATATTCTGATTCGGCTTCTCTGACTGTTGGCCTGGCTGACTGTTTGCAGCCTGCCAAGCTGATCAAGTGCCTCCCACAGCTGGAATGAGCATGTGGGCAGCTTTTTAAGCAGAACAAAGGAAAGAGAGGCACTTACAGGCAGACAAAAGAGCCCACCACACACACACACACACACAGACACACACGTACACAGCAGCCACTTAAATGCAACCATTCAGGTAGAGACACCTGGACGCACAGAACACAAAAGACAGAACAGTGGGATTCTAAACCACAGGAAATCCAGACGTTTATTAAATTCTGGCACATAAACTGTTTCTAAAGCGTTATCTTAGATTGAAAAACCAGAGAGAAACAATCTCCAAACTCCAGATCTGTTAACGCTCTCATTCAGAAGCCATTTGTCATTTTTCGGTTCAGCCTCGTTGTTAATAAAAGATCACATCCTGGCTCATCCTGATTCCCAAGTACAGCATCACTAAAGTGAATATTTGAGCCATTTATTTAGAATAACTACGGTAATATTTTCAGTATGCTAAACATAAGTTCTCTGACTTCACACAAGCGCATGTTCCACATATGTCAAATAAAGTGCTGGAACAAAGCTGGCTGATAAAGGAAAATCTTTGTTTTATTCTCCAGTGAGTCAAGGTCAAGTGTGTAAGAACCTTTCATGGGTGCTTTGTGGTGTGGGTGTACACACATGTGATTATCAGTGGGAAAAAAAACTGGATCGATTTAATTAAACGGTTCAGAAAATGGTTTGGTTCTAATATCTGGGTTGTGCATCTTCTGAAGATTCAGTTCCAGATCGATTTTTCAAGGTTAGGAAACATTTACAGGTGTGTGAAGGTCTGCAGAAAAGGAGGCGGAGCTTACCAAGAGTCGGCGGGGAGACAAAGAGTTTCTGTGGAGCTGAGCGAGAGAATCCAGTAACTGGTGAGAGAAAGGCAGCCAGCACCCACGCACACACACACTCACACACACAAACACAGACGCACGCAGAATTAAAGAATAAAGATGAACTCTGGACACTGCATCCTTCTCTCGCTGTTTGGCTTCAGGGCAAACTGACACAACTAATAATCTCTGATTTCCCTCAACGTCCACGCACCGATCTGGTGCTCCAACATCGCATTTAGCTGCCCGACAGCTGCTGCACCCGACGTTCTCTCCTAAAGGAGGCCGACGGAGGCGGAAAAAAGATCAGGACAGTGGAAGAACAACTCTTTCCAGCTCACAGGATGACGTCAGTTCAGATTCTACCTGAACTAGTTTAAAGTTCAGTTCACACCTTTTAAAATGTTCATGTTGAACTCCATGCAGAGAGAGGATAAACGGAGGGAGAGTGTCACTCAGGAGTTCACAGTAACGCTCGGCAGGCAGTAAGAAGGTACGTCACGCGCAGCACCACCCGTCACTGACAGACCCGTCCTTACCCGGTTGGCTGCTGGGAAGTCTCCAGCCGGCCAGGACGAACGCGCTTTTCCTTTTGTGAACATTTTAGAAAAGCCAGAAGAACCATAAAAAGGAGACAATACCCTTCTTAGTAACAAACACTTGGCTGTCGGTTGTATCTCCTTACAGTAAACAGACGCTTGGAGCCCTTCGCCTTTGCCAGGCCTTCTCCAACCTTATATGGAGCCGTGGATTCCAAATGATCACACCAACCAAGCAACAGACGGCGCCGCCATCGAGCGCTTGGAACCGCTACCATCGATACTTTTGGTAAGGTAAGAATGATCAGCACCGGCCACAAATACTAATAATCCAATCACGCATCTCTAAAAGCAAGATGGTTGATCGCGTTTAGAACGGTGATGGCTGAAGGGAGGTGACAGCCAGGGCGGATATCACAACAGTCTGTAGGAGAAACAGGCGAGCAAGTTGTCAAGGAAACCACAGGCTGACAGTCTGAGGGTTTTCCTGTGCCTCATTTCAATTCCACCCCTAACTGCTGACCTTTGACCTCTAGTCGCTTGTTTACTTTAATTTGTCACACTTATCTTACTGGATAAACGCGTTGGTGGAACAGTGAAGGGAAAGAACACGGTTTATATTCAAAAGAGAACAACGTGACAGGACTCTTATTGATCAGGTGAGTGGAGCTGAAACAAACAGGTGACATCATTGTGTCATTAAACAACAAGATCTTAATCTTCTGAAGTGATGGCTGAATTCACTTGTTCATTCTTTCCCTCGAGGCTACAGTCGCCGCCGCGGCACAGAGGTGATATTCGTCTCCAGGTGGGAGCGCCCATGGCAGCAACCAAATTGTTTGACAAACGACCCGTCATTTAAAGCCCTTAATCTCACCCCCGATGGGGCGGCAGGTGCCTTGTCGTCAGGGGCCCCGCATCCCCCCCCGGGCCCATATCATTTCTGCTTGTAAACGTGTACTTTGTTTTTAATAAACGCTCGTTAACTCAGAAGTAGGTTTGGGCAGAGCCGGTCAGGATGGGTGATTAATGAGCTTTAAGCGTCTCATTACCCCGCTCAGCTGCCGGCTGTCTCTCTCACTCACACGTTGGCCGCTCACAGGTCAGGACAGCCCGGGGGGAGCGTCCCCACACCTGCTGTAATGACCGCTGGGGGCGACACCTGTCGGGCGGAGTCATGTGACCCGTCACTCCAGCTTCCAGCCAGGAGACTCCCACTGCCGCTGCGCCACAGCTCCCAGAGAGCGCATCAGCAGGGCTAATTAAGCACCCATTACTCATGTAGAACGCCACCGCTTCCTCCAGGTGACGGACAGCAGGATGTCTGAGGGTGAGTGTGAAGCCATCTTCGTCCTCCATTATCATCTACTGCAAAACAGGCATCATGAAAATGCTAATGAGTGTGAAACTGCTGATAATTACTGAAGGAAATAAGCTAATTATTAATAATTATTAATAGAACTTGAGTAAATCACCAACAGGTCAAAAAAAACCCCACAACACAGCAGCTGCAGTTATATTCTCTTTAATATATCTTTTAAAAAAATGGATATACAATCTGAGAAGGAAAGAGTTGAGGATTTTCAGTTGTCCTCCCATTTATTGATTATCCCAAAGTAAAAGATGTGTTCCAATTACATTCTGGGGAAGAAATAAACATGGCTGACTCTCAAATGAAAGGAAGGATGACATTAATGAAGCCAAAGTGAGGCAATAAAATTCATGTGGGGCTGCTAACCTGGAAGCAAACACAGAGATGGCACAAGGCGGCCGCACCGACGCCATCGTTAGCCGTTCAGGCTCCATCCGGAGCTCTTCTTAGCGCCCTTGCTTTGACAGTAGCTGGTGCCTTTGTGCTAACCTTTACCGGGTAATCGATATTTTTATCAGCGGAACGTTGGGCCAGAAACACACACATGCATGCACACGCACAAAAAAAAAAGAGAGAACCAGCATACCCTAACATGTCAATCCTCACACTGTAACAGCTCACACACACTTGGCTAAGTGAAATTTTCACATGCACACACCTCCGGCGCAAAAACGTACATTCTGCCACCTCCTAATGTGCAGCTGGCTGAGCCCGCTAGCTTTGTCTCACGCAGACGTGTGAAGCGAAGCTGAAGGAGTGGCGACGGTCTCTTAGTTGAGAGATAATGACTCAGAGCGGAGGCACAGAACCAGCAGAGCCGTGGAAACAAACCGGCGGCACATCCGCACAGGGTGAGCAACACACACACACACACACACACACAACGAAGACTTGTCATGGCCAGAACCTAAGTGTTGACTCTGAGGGTAACACTGCCAGATGTCCCACAGCGCCGCCGCCAACTGATACAATTTTATTAAAACAAAGAAAGAAAGAACACATTTAAGAGGCTAGTCAGAAGCTAACGGGGGCAGGATGGGGCGTGATCACCTAGGCCGATGAATGCAGCACCTGCAGGGTCAAAGGGCATTGGTCTTATGACTTTAGCATTAGCATTACATGGCCTTCAATGATCACATCTGTCTGTGTGTGTGTGTGTGTGTGTGTGTGTGTACCTCTGATGATAATTAGTGCCTCACACCCACAGTCAACATTTAGAGTCTAAATATGCTGTGTACATCAAGTGAACATAATACTGTCCTTCTGTACGCCTGCACTCAAACAGGCATCAGCCAGAAAAAGGAACGGGGGAAATGAACGCCGGGAATTTACTCCCCGCAGAGTTTGTGGCTTTTAAAGCGCCGACTTTCTGATTTAACTGTTGATTTCAGTGTTGAACCAGGACACCTGAATACTACAGCGTCAGGCGGGTGGTTGATGGACTCCAGCCCGCCGGGACTGGAGGCCCGTTGCTATGGCACGTGCGTTGGCAGCGTGTGTGTGCCGTGTGCAGCGAAGCGCCGCCATGGTCGGCCGTTCACAGTGCTGTTTTTTGTGACCCCGTTGAGGAACCAGATCAAACTACCTGCCGGTATTTGATGTTCAGCTGCTTTCTGCCTGGTGGGCAGGTGATGCCCGGGGCCAGTCGGCTGGGAGGAGCTACAGACCGGACGGAGACAACCTCGCATCCATCGACACGATTGGAGAATAAATACACCTGGTAAAATCGTCCAGTTTTTTTAGCTTCCACTAAAAATCCGCAGGAAAATAGTTACCAGAGGTGGGAGGAAACCAGATTTTCTTATATTTTGCAAACGGCACCTTTGAATTTAAGAGTAAACCAGTAAACTGGCCAGACTTGTTCCACTCTTCTCTTGTTCCACGGAGAGACGGATGAGGGCCAGAGAGGAGATGCAGCAGGATTCGGTTACAAATTTGGCTGTTTTATACGTTCTGGCTGAAGACACTGAGCTGTGTGTGTGTGTGTGTGTGAGAGAGTGTGTCATTCACATGCTGTCTGTGTGTGTTTGTGAACTCATGCATTTTCTCTTTAGCGACACAAACATGGCAGGCACTGGAACAGAGAACTGACAGAGACATAGATTCTTCCTCCATTAGGTTTCCAAAGAGCAGAATGGCGCTTGGTTTGTTTGGAACCGCCACTACTTGCATCCGTCACATCTAAACTCTTGCGGCGCCGGTCCTCAACGGGTTCGGCGAGGCAGGCGTCTTGTCGACCAAATCGAAGCGAATCAAACCGGTGTTGTGATCAAAGCGGGTCGGTGTGCGAGCCCTTCCGAAAATGATCTAGAATTTCTCGTTCTGTTCCCGCGACGTAGAGTTTCTTACGGCTGGGAGAGCAGGAGGGCACGAGCGGAGGAGCTGCGGTGTCGGGCGGAGGGGAGCAGTAGGAGCCAACCTGTCAGCTGGCCGTGATGAGCGGAGGCCGGCGGAGCGGTCGGGGGTCAGGGCAGGCTGATGCCCAGAGCCGCCGCCGCCGCCATCATCTGGCGTAGTTCCTGATGTAATCTTGAACTTTATTCCGGAAGTCCTCCTGGAGACGGAGAGAAAGAAGGAAGAGATGGTGAGAAACCAAACAGAAACAACAGTAATCATCAATCGGGGAGAGAAAACTGGCAGAGAAGAATATAAAAATGCCGTTATTTCTATGGTTACGTAGCAAACGTATAATACTGGCGTTCCTTTCATCTGTTCTGCTCACACCAGTAAGGAACGATGCTCCGCTGTGGCCACCTATACGTTAAAAACACCCTCGTTTATTGGAAATAAGAATATTTCTTCCTTTCCTTCCCTTCTTTCATTTGTAGTTTTAAACATTTTCAGTTCTTACGTAGCTTCAACTTTCCGGGTTACTGGCTGTTGAAGTGCTTTGATGCATCCAAACAGCTACACACCAAAACCACTGCGAGCGATCTGCAGAGCCCGGGGAATGTTTAACCTCTGCGACCCCTGAGGAAGTGTGTGTGTGTGTGTGTGTGTGTGTGTGTGTGTGTGTGTATGACTCCACCAGCACCTCCACCTCTGGGGTTATCCCTCACGGATGACCCCAGTCACCAGATCCATCCACGCGGCACTTTCAGATGTTAAATGTTGCCGGCCAACATGGAATTTCACGTACAAGCGGAGCTCTGGTTTACAGCAGATCCTCCTGTCGGTTTGTCACGCACCACTGAGGCTTCTGTGAGCAAGCAAAGGGGCTGAGGACGTGAGAAAAGAGAGGAGCGAGAGTGCGTGTGTGTGTGTGTGTAGCTACATGGGTGACTGACAGGAAAGTCTGAAAAGCTGCCAGCAACTAAATCTTCAGCTGCGATGAGGAGCAGTGTGAGTATCTGTCCCCAGGGCGGAGATGTACTGGGCTCATTACCGCCGAGGGATCTGTCCCTCCACCAGATTTCAACGCTAGGGCAGCTTTTCCTTTTCTCTTTTTTTTTTGAGTGTGAAGATGATGTAGTTAGGAACATTTGGTCTGTTTTTATTTATTCAGGGAAAAAAAAAGTAGTAAATCTATTTCAGATCCCTCGATATAACAAGCAAAGCTAACAAGGTGGATCGAAGAGCTGAAAAGTGAGCTGGAGAAGGTCAGAGTCAGGCTGGGTGCAAATTGCATCTCACTTAACTCAACTATTTCTTTGCCAACTTGTCATACTGCACTAAATATGGGGTGCTGCCAAAAAAACCTAATTAAAAAGCAATGATACCAAAAGAGGAAGGAGCCCTGATGATGGTGTTTTATTACCTCCAGTTTTAAGCTGACCGAGACTGCAGATTCCTCTTTGTGCCTGTTAGTTTAACGGCTCTGAACAAAGGCTGCAGATGATTTAAAAAAAAAAAAAAAAAGTTTCCGGTTCCTCACCCACAGAAGGCAATTAACTCGCCTGTCCACCACATATTAGATCAGGGACTCGAAGAGTGCACAAAGGGAAAACAAATGCAAATAAAACCCTGTGGGTGAGGACGGCTGCAAAAAACGGAAATAAAGCGGACGACAAGATGAGAGAGGCGGCGGGACCGGAGGGAGAGAGTGAGACAGGCAGAGAGGCTTGGCCAAGGCTGCAGAGGTGCCACCTCACACACCTGGAAATTGGTGCTAAAGCAGTGTGAGACGTGGTGCCGCGGTGCCGACTGCCAGATAGAAACAGGTCGCACGCAACCCCGTCACAGAATACGGCCGCAGGCAGCATGTTTGCTCCTTTGGTTTATGTGCTGACCTTTCTAAAAGAGGAGAAGGGCTCATTTGTTTCGCCCTGGATGTGCGACCGTTACCCGCGCCTGGGCAAACACAGATGGCCACGCGTGTCGCCGGGAACCAGCGCTTTCCTTCGGCTCTTTTTAGTGTGCAACGTGCAGAGTTAACGTTGCCGCCAGGTGTGTACGCCCCCTCTCACCAAAGCTGGGCGAGCCTCCAGCACCCCTGCTTGTGACCCCACAAGAGAGAAGCCGTTAGAAGATGGATGGAACCGCAACAGACAGAAATCAAGCAAAGCAGCCCCTTAAACGAGCGAGTGGAGCCGTATTAATAATCGGCGGAGCTGTTGCAGGGATCAATACTAGGTGCGGCCAGCCTCATTGTTATACTGCTGGGAGAGCACAGACCGATGGGGATCACTGTCGCTAATAAGCCACATCAGCAAACCGCATGTGTCACGATTGATTGCAGATAAGAGGGATAAAGCAGATCTGCTACTGAAAGAAGCAGCAAAGCCAGATAAAAGGAGACGGAGCAATACAACTTTCTGTGCTTCTGCTGTAAATTTGTCACTGCAAATAGTATCAGGACTGTTTAGAGATAAAACTAAACAACATGGATAGTATTTTAAAAATGACACGAGCCGGTATCTTTTCTGCGACAGAGAAATGTGGAATTAATGGCTAAAAAGTAAGACGTTTTGGAAACCCAGGAGCGCGAGCAGAGTGTTCAGAACGTTTCAGCTTTCAAAGTCCAGACCCAGTCGTTCAGACGAAGACGGAGCTTTAAAACTATCTCTGGGCGTCACTGATGCAGTCTGGTGTGTGACACGCTCATTGCTCAGACTTTCTGTGGACCTGACAGCATTTTTTGAAAATAATGAATACAATAAAATAGACAGAATTTGTTTGTAGGAGAACATTTTCAGGCTCTGGGTTCTTGTAAAATCCTGACTGTATGGAAATCTTAGCTCAGCAATTCTGACAGGTACTGAAAAACGTAAACAATATGGGCTGTTAATTAGCAGGACACGCTCAATTAACAGAGGAAGGGAAGGAAGACAAGCCATGTCAAACTGAATATCCATCTAAAATAATCAGATTTCAGACACCGATTTGGCTTTGTTCAAAAGAAAAAGAAGAGGAAGCACCCGTTGTTATGCTGAGGCATCAAAAATCCAGATATGGACATTTAAATTAAACGAGTAAAAATAATGCTTGCTGTTGGGGTGGTGAGACTAACTACCAGAATCACTTCATTGAGACTGCAGATGTGCAACAGCAGCTCATTATATGAAACAACTCCAAACACACACACGCTGGACGCCGCGGTTGCCCATGGAGACGTGAGGACTGTCTCTTTCAGGCACTTTAACCAGGAAATGTATGCAGTGAGGCAGAAGAGCACCACTTCCCCACACACACACACACATACACACACTACAGCTGATGACTGTGGGCCCTTTTAACATGTGTCTCCTGTAAGCACTTGTGAACACACTTCATATCCATTCTCTGCACATCAGTAAACACGGCTCCTCCAAAATGTTGAAAAGCCGTAACAAAAGAGGAGGATGCCACATTTGTGTTCCACCGACCAAATAACACACCTGGCAACCACTGATTTCAACACGCGTTTCTCAGAAATAAATTGTGACACACTGGGAGATCTTTAAAGACAAACTGCTATTTGCGTTCAAATTGTGTGGTTCGTCGTTCAGGATGGAAGCCCTTTTATCGTAGAACTCCTGGATTCTGGAACTGAACACCAGTCGTTGTCTTTGGATTGGAAATACCAGCTTTTTTGCCCATCCCTGCGTAAAATGAGGTCACATTCTCATGCGCTACCGAACACACACTGATGCATAATGTGAAAGCATGTGTTGAAGGGCAAAGGTCAAAGATTGTATTTTAAAATGCTTTCAGTCCACCTTCACTGGGGCAGAGCTAACGACAGTCCCCCCCCCGTCTGCAGACTCCCTGCAGAGGTACACTCTTCTAGCAGCAAAGCAGCGAAGAACTACTCGGGACTAAAAAAAAGTATCAACTCACTGCTGGATCCACCTGAACGGAAGAATCGACAAGAGGCTAAAGAAAGTTGAAAAGCGAGTGAAAAGACAGAAGGGGGGGGCATGTTCCCAACTTTTCAACTGAGGTTATTAGTATTCTGCAACAAGCAAGGCAGACATTTAACAACTCTTTCCTCAGATCTTCTAGTCTACCAGCAAAAATGCCAGAAAGAAAAGAGCAAGCCAAGCTGGTTTAAAGTGCTGATGAGACTGCATGTGTGCAGAGCTGCTTTATCAAGTTCCATCTCAAAAATACAAAAATACAACCATATGCACTTGCGCCACACACAGATACCCAGACTTGCTTTGAAACACTGCTATCTGCCCTTTCCAGCCCCACTCTTTCAGTTTATTAGAGCACTGGCATCACGTAATTCCACCTCCAAAGGCCCCGGAGCACCAGCATATCACCAACATCACCGCACTTCAACATCACCCATGGTTGACGAACGATGATGGGGTCACGATGACACATGCAAGGCTGTTTTTCACAGGCAGGTAGGCACCTTACCAAAAGTTGATCATTCAAAGTGGTTAAATCGGACCTATTTTTGAAACAGTTTAGTGGTTTTTATGCCTCACCTTGTCTCGCAAATGATGTTCTGCTGCATCGATGTTTAACGGGTCATCAAAGTTCAACAGGTCCTGAAGGAGATGCAAAGCAGAAGTGCATAACACAGACACAAAGGCATAAACAGCACAAAAAAGACCACAAGAAAGAACCATTTCCTTGTTAAACGTCTCTTAAAAAGAACTTTTAGGGTTCGATACTCTCTGGCCCAGTTGAGGGGGAATTTGCCCACTTTAGCAGCATTTGCTGTCTGCAGTGTCACTCTAGATTCTGCAGCCGCGACAAACAAGCCGCCTAATTATGCCTTTGCCCCAGAGATGCTGGATTAAGCATGTGAGACAAGAAGCAGAGTGTTTGAGAGATAAAAAGAAACTCTTCTCGCCTGAGAGGTTGTTCCTTGATTAAGTGGAAAGATTCGGGGCATGGCCAAGCTTCAACACACATTACCATCACCATTACCATCACCGGCACCGTCTTCGGGGCAAGTGTGAAACCTCAGAGAACTCCAGCCATGATTTATGCAAGCTTGCAATTTGTAAAGTTTGCAGGCTAAACTAGCTCATTCTTTAAATGACTGCTTACTTTGGAGCACAAATGATGCCACTCTAAAAATAACCGATCTAGGCAACAAAGCAAAAACAAAGCAAATCCATCCACATGAATAAAGTTCAACCAAGCAAAAACTTACAGTGAACAGGGAGTTCAAACCCCACACGACATCCTGTGAAAGCAAACAAACAGACACTGAAACATCCATGAAACATTCATTTCCTTCAGTGTGGGTGGACCCTGGAAGGTGCGTCCACATGAGGACTAGGACGCGCTTGTGTTTTCTGCAGCTGTGCCTGTCGTCTGCTGTTAAAAAGACGTGCAAATTAGTGCGCGCGTCGCTTCCTTCTATGTATTTTCTCTGGTTGTTTCGGTCGGCAGTCTGCACACAGCACTCGTGCTGCAGAGTTCATGCTCGACGTCACCCCGCAGAAGCACATACAGAGCATTATTTCCCTTACAGGCCATTTATGGAAAGACAAGAAGTAGAAACAGTTACATTTGGGTCTGTGCGTGGGCTGAAGAGGAGGGTGGCCACTCGTGAAGAGGGACATCAACACCCACCGGAAAACGAACACAAACCTTTCTGACTCACAACTGACTTTTGACCCACCTTTTTTTTTTGGTGAAATTGCATGAATTTAAGCACTGTTGTCACGCTCATGGCCGCACTCGCTTTTAGTTTCAGTAAATGTCAGACTGCGTTTCGACAAGGATACAATCTGACAACTGTCGGGCCCAGGTGGAAAAACTAAAACCCATTTTACGTGTCCTTGAGCATATCCCAAAATATTCTTCCTGAACACGGTAATATGCAAAAGCATCAACGAGAGGCAAAACTGCTTTGTGACAGGAGAAAAGTACCAACGCTTTTTTTAGAACTGCATCTTGAGTTTTTATTTCAACTTAGGAGAGTGTGTCCTGAGCCCGACTCTGAGATTCCTGCTACACACAAACACACACAGCAAAGATAAACAGCTGATGCAAAGCTGCTTTTCTGGCTAAGGATTTCTTTAGAGCTGGAGAAGTTTAACTGGTGACTCAGGGTCAGTCTTTCAGAAAAGGTCATCACTTGTTCCACAACACGTACACATACAAACAGGTAGAGGCCAGTGGAGTAAAGAGGCTATTGAAAATTATTTAAAATCCACTTCATTTTATATCTCCCTTTGATATTTCTTTGAAAGACCGTGCTCCCATGATTTGTGTTTCCATTACTGACACACTTTGTCCTTTTTAGTAAAGGGCTAATTGAACAGGTCCCTCTACTGCTGGTGAACAAGGAAGGTCTTTAAAAATGAACGCCTCTGGCTGCAGGTTTCCGCCGGTTATAAAACTGTCCCGGCTGACGCACTCCGAAGCGCTGCACGAGTGAGAGCAACAGTGGGAGACCTGCCGTGGACAGTCAGCCACGTTAGACCTGACCTGGTGACAACATGATGATGGGATAAAGCAGGTGTGCAAAAATTGTGTGCAAAGATATCCTTTATTCCGCAGCCAGAAGGCTTCTCAAGTGTGCACCAGTTTGTTATTAAACTCTACCATGAATGCAGCTTATGGTTGAATCTAAACGTAGACTCAATCAATCATTTGATTGACAGTGTCTAACGGTACCGGAAAGTTTCAAAGTAGCTTCACTGTCAAAATATATTCAGTTCCACTCACTCAAAAACAATATTCGTCAAAGGCTTAAAAGAAGAATGTCCTAGTTTCCATCTTTCTAGACCTTTTCCAATCATTATGCACACTGTGCTTAACTGAGCGGAGAGGAAAGCAACAGAAGTCAAAGCGCTCTTTTATATGCAGAACAAAAGTCTCTCACGGTGAAGTTTACCTTCACGGGGCTCTGCAGGAGACTTTCCAGGCTGTCCTGCCATGAGCCTCACTCTGCTAGTGCCGCATCACATATCCCATTATTTCAAAAAACTGTCCCCCATAAAAGGGTTAGAATTTTGGCTGCAGTTTTATCATTAAAAAAACAGTTAAATGCTGTGAAACAAATACTATCACACAAAGACAATTCCTCTTAAATGACATACCTTTAATGTTCTGGTGGGAGCCCAGCCTGTGCCATCAATAGAATGCTCCCGCAATAAACTGTGTTATATTTTTTAAAAAAAGGACAATAAAAAAATGCACTCATATTAATAACATTGTATTGAAGAAGCATTTCTACAGATTTTTACTGCGAAAAAATGTCACATTTCCATACCTATCAGGCCATTAAACTTTCACTTTTTTAGATACTATGTGATGAAGGATATTATTATATTTCAGAAAGTTGGAAGATCTATAAGTTGTATGGGTGGACAGCAGTTTACCTTAGACAGATCTCTCCATTTTCTGTGATGTTCGGATGCCATATTCTGGTCAGACATCTCACCTTAGGAGGCTGGAAAACGTTGTTGTGAGTATAATGCTTAAAGTCGTACATGCATGCAGACAAAACAGGGTGGCAAGAAGGGATAATACCTGTGGATTACTAAAGTACGGCCGGACACGATAGAAGGAGGAACAAATACAGACGACAAACAGACCAAACAAAGAGATCACTTACCACCATGTTATAGGCTTCGGGGACGTCAATTTCAAAATGAAACTTTCCACTTTGGTAGTAACCCTCATCTGGAAAAACGAAACATCTCAATGTTTGAGTACAGAAAAACCAACACCATCATTTATTCAAATTCACGAGTCATGAAAAAACTCAACAGTATGATTAAGAAGTACTACAAATATGATCTGGATACTATAAAAGTAAAGCCATTGAACGGTTTTGATCTGTTTTGTTCAGGACTACTATTCTCCATGGCAACACAATGGCAGTCGTGTCGGGCCATCTACAACTTCACCAGAATTCAAAGGGAGGTTATTGCGGACACTTAAGCATCATCAGTATGCTCAGTCCACACCCAAAACTTCACCCACAACGCTGAACAAATCCAGATAAGAGTTTCATGAAAGGAGCTGTCTAAAGCCCAGCTGATCCCATTCAATGAGGCTTGTGCAGTTTAATTAATCTGCAAACACTCTCCGTGCACCATAAAAGAGAACGCAAGAAAGGGAGAGCGAGAGCGGCGCGCAGAGACGTGAAAGGAGAGACGTGGCGACAAAGCGGTATGAGGTCCGAAGTCAAGACATGCAAGAATCTAAAAAAAAAGAGGTGAGAATAACAAAGAAGAGAACCGTGGACACCAACACTGGTGGTATATACGTAGCTGTGAAGATTGCTTATTGAAATGACAAAGATGGACTCGCTGACTGTGTCCTTCATCACCGAACCGTGTGATTAAAAGCGGAGATCCAAGCTTGAGCAGCACTGAAAGTCTTGATAAACAACCGGAACCGCTAACTGGATCGTCACCATTATCTTCACAGCCACAGAGACTCGATAAAGGCCGGATAAAAACTTGCCAAGAGGCTTAGATTAGACAGCAATTAATGACCCTTGTAGGAAAGGAGCGTGAGGAGGGAGATATCGATTTCTAGACATGTAAATACATTAGAAAGAGATGCTGCATTTAAATACTTGAATAAAATTGGCAGGTAAATGCCTTTGTTTTGCTGAAAGTGCATTATTAAAAAAAACGACTCGTGCAAATAACGCTGCAGAGATGATGAACTGATGAACAGTTATTGCTCCTATTGTCCAGTCTTGTCAGACATTTACCAACAAAGGCAAACGTGCAGCTGTTTGCTCCAAACCGCCTCTTTTTCCTGCCGTTCACGTAAGCTGTTTACTTGTGTAATAACCTGGAACGAAAATGAGGGTTTTACATAAGGCCGCAGACACTGTTCCTAACAAACTGACGACGAGGAGGTGTCTCTGGATTTCAGAGAGGAATGTTTTGCCCCGGAGTTGTGCTGTTGTCCCCATTCCTCGGAGACACAGGGGTCTGTGGATACGGGGTCACGGCGAGGAGCCGCTGCATGGGAAAACGAATAGAAGCTAAATCGAGTGAGGAGACATTCCAACAGCCCTGAGTTGGAGAATGATGATTGATTTCACTGCTTCCTGTTTGTATGTAACCAGCAGCAAACGTTTCATTCATTTTGGGACAAGAATATTTTTGATTTAAAAAAAATATCTATCTATCTATGTGTGTGTATATATATATATATACATACATATATATATATATAGTAATTTCTTCTGTGAGGAAAGGCTTCTGAAAATAAAATAAGGGTAAAATGCACCTTCACCACCACCAAATCAAGGCTGCACCACATTCCAACCAAAGGAAAATGCATGCTGTTGTCATCGAGAGGGATTTGGATGTTCAAAATGTTTCTTGAGCAGAAAACCTCAGTGCTAAACACAAACAAAGCCCGCTGTTTTACTGCCTGAATGTTTAAACCACAAAAAACAGCATCAATAAAACAGCAGCACAAACAGGGAAGAAGCGCCTACGTAAGCACAAAGCTGTCAATTCTCCTTGAGGTGGTTTAGACTCTGTCCTAGTTTGTCCTTAAAGACAAACCTGTGTCCTGCTGCGAGTCCCTTGCATGGTCAGATTCTGATCCACAGTCGCCCTCTGAAGATATTAGCACTCATCGCTCATACCAGTGGAGCATTTACGTCCACGTGCACATAATAAGCTGTGAATGATCAGCGAGGACAGAAATAAAGATAGAATTAAATCCAAGCGAGATGAAATGAAAAGGGGAAGTGGACGTTTGTGTAGACAGAATGTGGTAATGAATAATTGAAGACGTCCTCCTCTGAGAACTCAATCTCACGGACTCCACTTACAGAACGTGAGTCCAGACGGTCGCGTTTTAATCGCCCATCGTTGCCTTTTCTCTGCGCATCTTGCTTACAAAGCAAAGCCAGAGTCACAGTTCAGCGTCAGGGACTTTTCACCACCTCTCACACTACGGCTACACGGAGCAAAAATAATAGACGCCTCTGTGGCAGGAAAGCAACGATTGTGATATCTGCTCACACATCTGTGACTAGGATGGACAGGCAGGTCAGTTTCTCCACAAATTATAGTGGAGAAGAGCAACACAAGCCCCCTGAAAGCGCGTCTAGAAAGCCTAGATTCACAGCTGAAAAGAAACGTTACAATCTAAATTTGTGATACGTTCCGTGCAATTTAAGAGGAGAGTAAATGCATTTAGGCTTTTATCTCATTAAAAAGAGATGTAAACTAGCCGTAGCTCAAGTGAGGTCACCGTCACCCAGACTGATTGGAGAAAATGATCATAATTTCCCTCCATTCCTGTGATCCATGAACAGCTTTCCCATCATCTGCTCTCCGAGTCACATAATTGCAGACATTAAATCAAGATGGTTCCTACATCACCGCACATAATAAAAAACTTCTGAGATTTTATGTAAACTAAGGAAATTGTGACGACTTTCTATTTGTTTTAAAACTGCAAACATTTTTTTGAAAAATCTAGATTCTCTTGAGCTAAGAGGAAACGGTGTCATTTATTGAAGAAGGAAAAAGGGAATTAGATGACTTTTGCTCACCAGGAGACACAGCCAGCTGAAAATGATGCAGCTTGTCCTCATCTGGGAAACTGGCTTTGCATGTACCTAAATATAAACAAATGGAAAATTAATTAAGATCAATGATTTCTGGAAACCTAGCTGCAAAAATACGTATTCGTTACTAAATCCAATAATATATATCATCAGTAAAAGAAAATTATGCGCTTTGTTTACGCCACAAATTCTAAACTATGACCACATGGATCGATGTCTCCACCTGGTGTACAAACGCCGAACTGCACGCAAAGTCACAAACGTCTAAAAACTAAAAAATTAAATTAATGAGCAACTAATCACAACTGTTTGTTTCTTCTGCATCTCATGTAAGACTAACACATCTTTGTGATATTATATAAAATGCATGGAAATAAAGGAGATGCCTATACCAGGCATACTGATTTTATCTGCATGTCTGAAGTGACATTCAGATCAGTTGTTCATTTAGGCTAAAAATGCATTTCTGCATTCATTAGAGTCTGTAAAGAAATAAAGAAACTTAACTCACATGGGCCACATTAGAAACATCAGAACAAATATGGCCATACATGTGATTCTCTCATGAGACTTCTGTTGAATTCACTCTATAAACAGATCTCCCATCCGCCATTTTTAATGGATGTCCAACAGCGGCGTACGTCAAGTCCAGGGTCGAGGCACAGAGCCAGGTTTCCAGAGCATCTACACTTCCTCAGTTCTAGTAATAATAAAAAGGCAATCGGATGCCCTTAACAGTTGGGTAGTTACACTAACTTCTCCTGGTCAAACGATTTACTAGGTATTTTCTTCGGTTTGCTGAACAGTAGATGTAGGTCAGCAACCGCAGACAGAAGGATAACCACTGCATATACAAAGAGAAATGCCTTCCATTACTTAAACTTTACACTTTTTCTACTTTTTTTTTACAATAGCCTAAATTTCCACTTTAACTCTCTCTCTTAAATACATCCGAGTTAAAGTTTAAAGAGTCTGACGCAACTAAAATGGACTTTACTTACTAGGAAGGTTGGCTTCAAGTTCTGCAACTTCTGTAAAGACCAAATGAAAAAGAGACACTGGTGAAACAATGGAAGAAGGAAATCTGTAGAAAACTTTAACACTGTTGTTGTATGTTTGATTCTCTTGACTTGTCATCTTCTCGTCATCGTCTGCGTTTCATCTGATCCAAACATCTCCTGAGAGGTGTGAGACATACTGAATCACTAAGGCTCCACCTGCTGGTTAGATTCTAATTTGCAAATATTGGCAGGATTTTGGTGAAATCTTATCATTTCCAATCATAATTGCTGGCGTATAGATTTAAATGGTATCCAAATGAATGTATGAACTAATGTAATGAATGAATGAACTCTCCTGAAACATGCCGTGACAGAGCCACAGGGTACCATTAGAAGAACTGCAGCTGAGACTTTTCTAGGTAAAAAGACAAATACTGAAATAAAACCCTTTTTGGGAAGTGAGAGTAGTGCAACTTGTACACATTTAAACAAAAACAGAACCAAACTCTCCCCTCTAGTTTCAAACTGATCTAATTTTTCCAGTGACGAGTGCGGTACCTTTGGTAAGGAGTCGGTCTCTGATGGAGACCCTGTGGGTGGACTCGGGGGTTCCAGTGGCACGGCCCGTCTTCCCGGCGTCATCTCTCTTCAGCTTACTGGCCAGTGTGAGCATGGCTGCCCGGCTGCGTTCTGCCCTCGACGCCCCTCACCCTACCGCACTTCTGCAAATATGCCTGCGGATTACACAGAAAGCACCGAATGAACCAAACTTTCACTCAAGTATGTTAAATAAAAACCCCCAGACAACTTCAGAGCCCAGAAACACAAAATATGTTAAAGTATAAAGTGTATTATGACACAATAACACCAGACAAACTTGGGCCAGCAACAAGTAGATAAAAAGTTTCATTCATTTTATATAAGGGCATCAAAATGCCTTTATTAACAAAGATTCTAATGGTAAATTATTATAACATTCCTTAACAATAACGGCTGTGATAATAAAGCACAACTATGTATTTTTTCAAAGCTAAAACTGATAGATCTGTTAATAACCGTTAGCTCAATGTTGTCTTTGCATTCCATGTCCATTCCGTGTCCTGTGGTTAAAAATGATCTGCCCTCACGGAACCTCTAAAATAAGCGGCCGGACGTCCCAGAGGGTGCAGTTTGCAAGTGTGTGAGCTCATTTTTGGAGCAGCAGCGGTGGAGGAAAGACTGAGAGTCTCAGGTTTCAGCAAAGATCCGAGTGGGACAGGACACACACCTGCCTCAGCTGTCACTCACCTGCCGCAGCCTACCTGGACGGGAGTCCTGCAGCTGTGGGGACACAGACAAAGCCATGAGCAAGGAGAAATACACATCAACACGTACTTCTACACGTAGTAAATACTGAAATGAAGGATTCTTTTTTCACACGCTTCTGAAGTGCCGAAAGCCTTTCTTGCAGTAAACTAATTTGGGTGGTGTGAGAATAATTTGGTCCATCAAGCCTTACAGTGTTACAAAAAACGAATAAAACAGCCGTCAGGTTGACGCCTTTATTGTCACTTAAGTCACGTCCACAAGGACAATTTAATACTTATCCTAACTTGGGGGTAAAAACAAGTTACTATCAGTGCACTGAGCTATTATAGCTAGCCGATTTAGATCTCAAAACCACAATTACCACAAGCTATTCGCCAAATGGTTCCTCGACATCGTTCAACAAACTGAGAGCAATTAAATTCCATTTATTTATGATGATTTATGTTAGCCTTATTGCGAAATGATGGATTTTTTTTTTACCTGCTGTCTCAGAGCTAGCGTTCCGTGCTACAACATAATCAGCTACCCTCCCCTCTCAAATGCAACGAAACTCTTTGACTCCACTCGGAGATCACAGAAGACAAATCCAACTGTAAAGTATTCCGAAAATTATGGGTGTGTGACTCAGACAGAAAATGGTGCGATGAAACAGAAATACATCAGCTGTCGGAACTTCGTTCCGGTGTCATAAGAAACGGAAGTACCGATTGTTATTGTCGTCCGTGTGGATATACCAGAAGAAAATCGTTCCGCCTGCAATTAAAAATACGTAACGTTATATATATATTAGCAAAGCGTGTAATTAGTTGTACTTTTAGGTTGTATTAAAATTACAATAAAATATAAAAATAATTTTTCATCGTGTTTATTCCTATTAAAATGCGATAGTCGAATTAAGATGATTAGCCCAGAGAGGATTCTTTTATTTTTGCAAAAAACAGTTTTTAGCGTCAATTTAAAATGAGATCACTAAAATAAATGACCCAAAACATTTTGTTATTTTCTCATAAAAAGCACTAAAATAAAACCAGGTACCAAGTTCTTTTTAGTTGAAGACATGTCGACTGAACATGTCTCTCACTCTTTCTCTCTCGCACGCACGCACGCACACACGCACACACACGTGGCAAAGTGTCACTAAATATAATATATACTATTTTAAACGTTGCTGATCAAAACAAAAAAGAGGGAAGAAAAAAACACCCGGTAGAACCATTAAGAGGTAGCAGTAACCAGTAGCACTTAAAAGAAACCTTAAACGGTGCGCTAGAGACACAAATTATGATGAGCAAAAGAAATTATTTATAGAAATTATAGAAGGTTTTATGCAAATTCAAATTACCACTAAAGTGAAATTAAATAATAAAACAGTTTGTGGTCAAATTAAATTTTATTGAAATTATTAATTAATTCATTCATTCATTCATTTTCCTACCTGCTTTACACCCTGTGGGGTCGCGGGGGTCTGCTGGTGCCTATCTCCAGGTACCTTAGGGCGAAAGGCAGGGGATACACCCTGGACAGGCCACCAGTCTGTCGCAGGGCACACACGCCATTCACTCTCACATTCACACACTAGGGACAATTTAGAGTCTCCAATTAACCTTACATGTTTTTGGACTGTGGGAGTCAGTATTAAAAGCCTAATAACAAATTCATTTGTTAATAAATTTTCTTTCAACATGAATGTTATTTCCTTTTGCAGACACATGGCAAAACATCAAATCTAAGTTTTTCATTCCTGTGGTTTTGATGCCATGATGCAATAATATTCCAATGTCCTCTCAAGTTCAGTGTCAGGAGATGTGGGTCCCATTTCCTCCAAGAACCTGTAAGTTAGTGCAGAGAATCAGCAATCTGTTTATTTTTCTGTATGTGTGTATATGTTCATGTCTAGGGGTGTGTGTGCGTGTGTGCTTGTGTGAGTGTGAGAGACCTCTTCTTAGTGTTGACAATCAGTTCTTCGGATTTCTCCTCATCCTTTTTCTTATAAATTTGGAACATGGAAGTGGCTTTGATAAAACCCCACAGTTTTCCCAGAGAAGTTGATGATTTTGTTTTAATGCCTTCAACCCTGGGTAATTACATGGATTCATAAAAAATTAGTAACTGACTAACTGTGTTTTTCTCCATCAGACTACTTTAATGTGTTGTGATTACCTCTGTTTGTCTGGAAAAGAAATGGCTTCATAAACATCTTGCAGAGTACTCTCAGATAAAACCACTTGGGTGGTCGTGTCGACCATGAGTATCCCAAACATCTGGAAACAGATGTACAATGATGTTCATAAGTAAAGTCAGAAACTGGTCTTCACTGTAAAAAAAAACTGCACAAGCCTCAGAAAAGAACATTCCATCACCCCACCCAGCTGTTAGCTAATGCTTTGATACGACAATTACCTCATTTCAGGTGCGTTTTGATTAATGCACCTGATGTGGCCCCTCTGTTTCTTGAACTTTGTCTTTTCTTTTTTTTTAATGCAGGTCTACATTCTCAGCAGAGGTCTTTTTTTTCCAACCTATTGTAACCCTGTATTGTATTGTAACTTCTGGGTTGAACCCCAGTCTCAGTTGTTAAAGAACAAGATGTTGACTAACACTCTGTCTTTGCATGGCTGCATGCAAGGGCAGGTACTGGAATGAAGATTTTCAAGTATGCTCTGGCCTTTCAGTCCTGATAATTGTATTTAATAGATGTATTCAACAAGTATAAAATGTAAGATAGACTTTTGTTTTTGAATCTATAAAGTTATTTATTAAAGTTTATAGGAAGGGCAGTAATGGTACTTTTTTTAAGCTCACCTCTTGAAGTATGTCAGTGAGTCTTTCTCCACAGTCCTGGTAGTAAAGTCTTGTTTTATGTAAAGTGAAATCAACAATGGTAATGCAACCCCCAGGCTTTAAAACTCGGTTTGCCTCAGCCAAAAACGCTGACTTCTCAAAGTAATGGGCTGCAGAGGATGCTGTTACCAAGTCCACAGAACCATCTGGAAAAGGAAGCTTCTCTGCTGTTCCCGTCCTGCAAGTGTAACACACACTTCACAGTTCCACCGTTCCTCAAAAGGTAACCCAAATACAAAAACCCCTTACCATGTATGTGATGTTGTGATAGCCTGGCACAGCATACTGGCACTACACTCCAGCTGAGACTAAACTCACATCAATACCCACCACCCTTTCCAGCACACTGGCGGCCGTTACTAGAGACAGAGGCGCTAAAATCAAAGCACAAGCTGCTAGTGCAGAATCAGTTGTTATCATGACACATGTGCATGTTCTCAAAGTTTTTATTAGTCTGCAGCTTCTGTTTGTCATTGAAAACTTCTTTAGCAAAAAACCAGCACCGGCTACTCAAATTAGTAAACTTGGAAGGTCATCAAATAATTTTGAGACTTTTGGAACAACAATAATGATAAAATAAAAGATATTGTGTGGGGTACGACGTGGTTGTCTTCACTGAATCAACTTTGTTAAACTTTGTATTTAAACACAATCATATGATTTACATGACAACTAAAATTGTGGTGAAACCCCTGGAGCAATGCATCCTGAAGAACCTGATGTGCCAGAAAAAACAAGAACAGACTCACCTTGTTTTAGATCTACAAACAGTAAAAACCCAACACAATGAAGACCTTTTTACATGCAACCATAAAAACTGACACAGTGTTTTTATCCACCCATGTTTTTCCCCTTGTATACCGCGTTACATCTCCTGATCAGACACCGGCAGCTTCTCAGCCTATTAGCGGCTACTTACATAGCTACTTATTTATTTATTTTTGAAAAATCCACATTCACGCATAGTGAAATAATTATGGTTTTGATGCAAGAATACAAAAATATTCCATTTCATGACCAATTTTTGTGTCAAGGGACACGACTCCCATTTCCTCCAATAACCTGTGAAGAAAGTAGAGTACTCGGTTATTATTTTAATCTGTGTGTGGGTGTACTGTGTACACAGTGTACTGTGTGTCTCACCTGTTCTGAGTGCTGATTAGCATATGTACAGCTTCCCGTGGATGCTTTTTCATAAAGGTTTGGAACATGGACCAGGTTTCTATCAGACCAGTCAGATCCCTCACTGTGATGGACGTGTTTACGCGAATAGTGTCGATCCTGTTGAACCACATTGGGTCAATAACACCCACAGATGTAAATATCAGCATTTTGAACAAAGATTGCTCAAATCTGGATGAACGTAGAAAGAGTTTGTTTTGTAACCACCTCTCTTTATCTGAAAAAGGAATGGCTGCAAAGAGGTCTTCAAGCTTGGACTGAGATAGAACTACTGGACTGCTGGTGTGTGGCAGAAGGGTCTGCTTTGCCTGAAAGACATATAGATAGACATATATTTATATACTATTAATATATGTATAAATTACAGTTTATTAATTATCTACCTCTTGGAAGATGTGTGTGAGTCTGTCTCCACAGTCTTGGTACTGAAGTCTGCTGTTTGCCAGCACGTAGTCCACCAGAGCTATGCATCCTCCAACTTTTAAGACTCGGTTTGCTTCACCCAGAAACCTTGCTTGATCAAACCAGTGGGCTGCTGACGATGCTGTCAGCAAGTCAACGGAATGGTCTTGAAAAGGAAGCTCCTCTGCTGACCCCTTACTGGTGGTATGGAGAAAAGGTCAGGCTTCATTTTACTTTACATTATTTTGAGAGAGGGCCAGGGAGATACCGTAGTTAATCTAGGCACTTTCAGAGAGCCTGAAAAACCTGTTTGTGTCACAGAGTCAGACTTGCTTTTGCTGTTAGCAAGGAGTCGGTAACTGAAGATAGGCAACATAACATGGACATAAGGAACATGCAACACAGATAGTTCACCGAACAGTGGATAATAAGTGTAAGAAGCTATGTTGGACATCGTACTTGTATGTGATGTTGGGGTACCTGGCACAACTCTGGCCTGCTCCAGCTGACTCTCGCTCACGTCAATACCTACCACCTGGTGAAAGTGTGGCGCCAACACCCGCGAGAGTTGGCCTGTCCCACATCCCAGGTCCACTGCCAAAACATGCGGCTGTCCCTTCTGAGGACAATGGACAATGTCACAATGGCATCCAGGAGCGACAGTATGCGTTTCTGTAACTCAACTTTAAAGATTAATTATACATATTATAGACAAATTGTATGCAAATCAATATATTTCAAGCTTTTATTTGTTTTGATTTTGCTGATCAGGACTTGCAGCTTAAAAAAACCTCAAATTCAAAAACTCAGAAAATTTGAATATACTGTGTATGGCTTCTGTAGGTGGCAGAGTCAAACCTTTTTATCCAGGTACTGAAGAATTAGATTCTTCACCTCCTCTGGAGGTGGAATTCGATACCTGTGGTAGATGAAAGCATGATCTTTCCCCTCAAAAAGTCGGTATGTCATTATATTGTGTTGCTCTTGTCTTGATCTAAGAGTTGGTAATCTTTGCTCAGAGTCCTCTTCCTCTTTTCTCTTGCCTTTTACTTCTTTCGCTCTATTTTAACGCTCTGGTTTTTTTTGGTAATCCGTACCCTGTGCCTATATGAAGAAGTCCAACATTGTGGTAAAAATTAAACAGCAAAGTCAATCATTTACAACTCTTAAGAAAGAGCCACCAGTTGAAGGTTAATCAGTACTACACAAATCATTTCACTACCTTTAGCCCTGCCGTCTTTGTGTGTTAAATGCATAATTACATTTATTTTGACAAAGCACGGGTTCCATAAAGAACACCAGTTAAACTTTGTCAGAAAAAAATAGATTAAAGGATAGTATTTTTATCTTAAATGTCATTTTTTTCTCCTCTTGACCATTCACTACGCTGAAAAACATCCTTGTTTTTAATGTGTTTAAAAGGACACTTCACAACATGCCTTTAATTGCCCACAAGGGATAGTGGCAATAATGACCTGTTGACCTTTTCCAAATTAATTGTTCACCGTTAATATGGAAAGTTAAGTTCTGTCTCTTGGGTTCTCATTAGGCAGGCAGAGGTGCTCCACTGGCGTTAGTTTTGATCTTGATTTTCAGCATCTCATTGGCGTTTTAACATGTCTGCCTGCTTTTACTGCAACTTCTCATTACAACTGTTTATGTTATGAGTACACAACAGCACAATTCCCTAAACTCTGGTCAAAACACACCTGGGACATCATAGCAGTGATGCAATATAAAAGGTGCAAAGGGACTAATAAAAGTCGTTACGGTATTCTTACATCAGCAATGTGTGACTTTTTATTTGAAAACGGTGTTTTTTCATCACATGAAAAAAACGATTAAGTCATTATTAACAGAATATCATATTAGCCGCTAGGGTCTAGATTTTTAATATTAAATATTGCTTTTTAAATACTGCTAGCACACAAAACTGCTGCTGCAGACTGCCTGCTCAAAACATGAGGTACATGCAGTGATGCTGATGCTTGGACAAGTGCAGCAGATGACGGTGAAATGTCATTGTTGGTGATGCTGTCCTGATGACCCTCCTTGCATCTGTCCTGTAAACCTCTCGCACTTTTTTGTTGTCTTTAGTTCAGTGCTCTCAAAATGCTGATATTGTCTGTTAATGTCAAATCTACCCTTTAACTGTACAGATAAGAAGGGAAGGGTGTCTGTAACACCTGTAGTATTTAGGGATTGAGGAAGTATTCCTTCCACCAATGCACAATGTCCTGAGTTGAGGTCAGCAGCACATCATCCCCACTATACATAGTGTTGACAGTGCACTGCCCCCCTCCCCAGATGTCGGATGCTTTTCAAAGCAGTCTGTAAGTCATTTTCCATGGCTTTACCACCTTTTCTGACATCTGGGTTTTTGCCTTGGAGACCACCGTAGCTGCATTCTGGCTTGACCTGCCAGTACATGTCTGCTGCCTCAGGAGTCTCACAGGCCTGATGCCGCTCTTGCTTCAGCTTAACGGCTTCCCATGTTCCACCAGCAGGTTCAGGTATTGCTGCCATAACTGGCACCCACCAACTTGCGGCCACAGCACCAGCCGGCTGCCTCAACAATAGAGGCACAGAACATGGACTCAATGGCCCCCACTTCCCCTTGGGACATGGTCGAAGCTCTTCCGGAGGTGGGAATTGAAACTCCTTCTGACAAGTGACTGCCATTTGTTCCCAGCAGACCCTGGGTACCCCGAACTACAGTTTGGGCAACAGGCACAAACAACAGTCAGGATCTGTCCCCCCACCCGAAGGCAGAGGGAGGCTAAGCCTTGAATTCACTGAAGTAAACTCCAATATACAGGACAACGTCCTTGGCCCCTCCTGCAGATGGTGCGCCCACAGAAAGGGGTCCCACATTGCCTCTACAGGCTGTGCCCAGCCGGACCCCATAGGTAAAGGTCTGAGCACTAGGACTGGTCCGGGGAAGGGGGGCGGGGGACAGTGAGCCACGTCCAGGAAAACTCAAGACAATTTCCATTTTCTATCATATGGGGTTGATGAGCACGCTATGTCTGGTCCCTCACCTAGTAGGGGCATAAAACCACAGAAAACTGAGCTCCTAGAATCATTGGGACACACAAATCCCTCCATCGCGATAAACTGGTAGCCCCAAAAGGGGTTACATACCTCATTTAAATCAAATTTTCTGTTTTTCAGATACCATTTATGACTGCATCAAATGTTTAAGTTGATAGTCATTACCTCATCATCATCACTTTTGTAATTATTACAGTTTGACAAATCCAGAAAACAAAAAGATTATGGTTAATTTGTCCAGTTTATTGTGGTTCAGTTCATCTTCCTGTATTTTATGTATCAACACCTAAGTTTACCCACCAGAATATCAAAAAAAGAAGAAGAAAAAACTTTCCTGTACTACTTTCCTTGGGGAGCTCCAATGGTGACATAACTGTGCGCGACGTGTGTAAAAGGCTCTCACTGCTGGTAACTCACTGCTGCTGCTCCCAACATGAGGTGCATGCAGTGATGCTGATGTCCCGACAGATGCAGCAGATGAAGCTGAAACGTCTTTGTTGCTGATGCTGTTCTGATGACTTTCCTTGCATCTTTCCTGTCAACCTCTCACACTTCTTTTGTTCTTGTCTTTGCTTCGGTGCTCTCACTATGCTGATGTCGTCTCTGTTAACTGTCAAATCTAACATGTAACTGAACAGACAAGGAGGGAGTGTGATTTCACTGCAAAGCTTTTCAGGATCTGGATAAAATGTTCAACCATCTCTGAGGGTAAATGGACAACAGCACCAACCCGCCCTATTTTAACCTCACCATGTTTTTTAACATTGGCCAGTCTCGTTATCTTGCATTTGTGTTGTTTTTCATCTTGTATCTCTTCATTGTCTTTGCTAACGTTATCATCATAGTCGTGACAGCCAGAGAGAATGCTTTACATGAGCCCATGTACATTTTTATAATGTGCCTTGCTGTGAACTCTTTGTACGGTTCTGCAGGCTTCTTCCTCAGATTCCTCAGAGATCTTCTCTCCTCCTCTCATTTGATCTCACGACCAGAATGTTTTGTTCAGATTTATGTCATTTACACATACGCATCTTACGAGTTCACCTTTTTAAGCGTTATGGCATATGATCGCTATGTCGCTGTGTGTCAGCCGTTACATTACCACAACAAAATAACAAAGAGGGCAGTGATTTTGTTGATTGCAGTAGCAGTAACCTTTCCAGTCTCTTCTGTTGCGTCCTGTGTGTATCTGTCTTCCACGCTTCCACTGTGTGGCAATGCGATACCAAAAGTGTTTTGTGCTAACTGGCCTGTTGTTAAATTGTCCTGTGTGTCCACTGGCCTCAATAATCTTGTTGGGATGCTTTTGACCACCACTACAATTTTTTTGCCACTTCTATTTGTCCTCTATACATATGGGCGGATATTTCTAATTTGCAGGAAGCGCTCGTCCGATTTTAGACAGAAGGTCATGCCAGGATTACACTTAGGGATAAAATTTTAAATTTACACAAACAGAAAGTTTGACAAAAGGAATTTAAAGAGATGTCTTGCCTGTCTGTAAGCTTTGCTGTTTTCATACAATGTAGATTTTTTCCTGAACACTTGTATCATTGGAGGTACAAAGATAACATTATAGAGGAGCTCTATGTAGATTAAAAAAAATTATTGAGGTGATATCTATCAATGATGTAAAAAAAAGCTAACTGTATCTTTGAAAACAATAAAATGCATCAATGTTTTAAATTCTGAATCAAGTTTGGGGTCTTTTTTTGTTCAGATTTTATGTTTTCAATTGTTTGCATGGGTACCCAACATGCACATCTACAGCCTGAACATGTGTGTGTGGACGGTGCGTGTCCACTGGGATGACCTAGTTTAGCTGATGTAATCAGCTGCCAAAGATGCTCAAGCTGAAAAGTTACAGAAACAGGTGTTGTGTCCAGGCCCTCGTCACAACTAGGTTGTGTGACGTCCTCACACAGATCACAGAAGTGGGAGGTGTTAGGAGTGGAACAGAGTCTGGACCAATCAGCAGAAGCAGAAGTTCCAACAGTTGCAGTACAGAGGTGCTCCACTGGCATTAGTTTTGATCCCAATTGTCAGCTTTTCATCAGCGTTTTTAACGCGTCCCCCTGCTTTCACTGCAACTTTTACACAGTAACTGTTCATGTTGTGAGTACACAGTGGCACAATTCTCTAAACTCTGGTCAAAACAGACTTGGGACATCATAGCAGTGATGGACTTTCAACGGTGCAAAGGGACGAATAAAAGTCATTACGGTATTCTTACATCAGAAATCTGTGACCTCTCGTTTGAAAAGGGTGTCCTTTTGCATCACCTTAAAAAAATGATTCAATCATTATTATTTTAAAGAGAAGTTTAATGGATATCAAATTGCACCTTTTTCTCTGACATTCCATCTACATTCTGCCCTCAAATATAAGGTGAGCAGACAGCATTCTACATTTATTTTTCACACAAAAATCCAATGAAAATGAAATTACAAATTTCATTTGTTTTTATTTTTTTCCTTTTTATCACTTAGTGCTGTTCCTACTGAAATATTTTATTAATTGATTTGGTAGTGTTTGCAAAAAACACTACAACATATATACCAGTAAAAACTACCTCTGTTTAGATACCTGATTTACTTTAAATGCGCTTCAGGTAAATGCCAATAATGACTGCAAGCAATTTTTCAGCTAATACTTTTTTTGTAAATATTGTAGTTAATGTTTAGTCCAGTAAACAAAAAAATGTGGGGTTATTTGCCCAGTTTATTGTGGTTCAGTTCATCTTCCTGTACTTTATGTATCAACACCTTAGTTTACCCACCAGAATATCAAAATAAAGAAGAAGAAAAACTTTCCTCTACTACTTTCCTTGGGGAGCTCCAGTGGTGACATAACCGTGCGTGACGTTTGTAAAAGGCTCTCACTGCTGTGAACTCACCGCTGCTACAGGTCTGCCTGCTCACCAACATGAGGTGCATGCAGTGATGCTGATGTCGCGACAGATGCAGCAGATGAAGCTGAAACGTCTTTGTTGCTGATGCTGTTCTGATGACTTTCCTTGCATCTTTCCTGTCAACCTCTCACACTTCTTTTGTTCGTTGTCTTTGCTTCGGTGCTCTCACTATGCTGATGTCGTCTCTGTTAACTGTCAAATCTAACATGTAACTGAACAGACAAGGAGGGAGTGTGATTTCACTGCAAAGCTTTTCAGGATCTGGATAAAATGTTCAACCATCTCTGAGGGTAAATGGACAACAGCACCAACCCGCCCTATTTTAACCTCACCATGTTTTTTAACATTGGCCAGTCTCGTTATCTTGCATTTGTGTTGTTTTTCATCTTGTATCTCTTCATTGTCTTTGCTAACGTTATCATCATAGTCGTGACAGCCAGAGAGAATGCTTTACATGAGCCCATGTACATTTTTATAATGTGCCTTGCTGTGAACTCTTTGTACGGTTCTGCAGGCTTCTTCCTCAGATTCCTCAGAGATCTTCTCTCCTCCTCTCATTTGATCTCACGACCAGAATGTTTTGTTCAGATTTATGTCATTTACACATACGCATCTTACGAGTTCACCTTTTTAAGCGTTATGGCATATGATCGCTATGTCGCTGTGTGTCAGCCGTTACATTACCACAACAAAATAACAAAGAGGGCAGTGATTTTGTTGATTGCAGTAGCGGTAACCTTTCCAGTCTCTTCTGTTGTGTCCTGTGTGTATCTGTCTTCCACGCTTCCACTGTGTGGCAATGCGATACCAAAAGTGTTTTGTGCTAACTGGCCTGTTGTTAAATTGTCCTGTGTGTCCACTGGCCTCAATAATCTTGTTGGGATGCTTTTGACCACCACTACAATTTTTTTGCCACTTCTATTTGTCCTCTATACATATGGGCGGATATTTCTAATTTGCAGGAAGCGCTCGTCCGACTTTAAGACAGAAGGTCATGGAAAGTTGCCTTCCACACATCATCACCTTTGTCAACTACTCCATCACTGCCTTTTGTGATGTTGCTCTCAGCAGGATTGACCTGGAGTCTCTGAATCCCTATATCGCAGTGATTTTGTCACTTGAGTTTGTTGTGATTCCGC
>CAAE01014533.1:976651-1016966 GCA_000180735.1 Tetraodon nigroviridis | reverse complement strand
AATAGCAAACTGTGGGAGGGAAAGGAGCTGCCGGAGGTGACGGTTGGAGCGCTCTCAGAAAAAAGCCTGGGCAGGTTTGTGGGGAGGAGAAAGTGGCCAAGTTAAGGACTAAATCAGAGGAACTTTAAGGAGATAGAAATAGAGGAGGAGAAAAGGAGAGGAGGAGGAGGAAGGACTGAGGGGATTCGTCTTCCTTCACGGACAGATGATGGTCAGAACACCAGCTTTTCTACTCCAACAGAGACGTGGCCTCCTGCGCTCGAGGACAATGGCTGCACGTGCACGCGTGTGCACATGCGCACACGCGTGGGGGGGGGATAAAGTATTTACGTAAAAAAGTAGAAGATATTTAAACGGAGGGAAATGGGGGAATTGTTCTGTAAATACCAGAGCTCCTCTGCTTTGGATGCTATATTTCAGATATGGATTCCAGCTCTATAAAAGTATTTTACCACAGCCGCTGGCCTGCGTCTGCTTTCTCTCCGGCTCCATACGTTTGCCATCAATCGGTAGCAGCTCGTTGCTATAATTGCGGGGTTTTACATCAGCGCCTGGGCTGCTAAACCGTTCAACAGGGGCCGCTTTTATGTTTCCAACCTCGAATGGGAGCTAAACGCGAATAAACCGGATTTTTACCCTGCGCCGCAGGACACTTTTTAGGACATCTTTGTGGGCAGCAGGTTGGCACGGCGACGAGAGGCTCTGGGCTCTCAGACGGAGGCTGACGCGGCCCGCTTTCGAGAGTCGGGGCGTTAGGCCTCAGCTGTTTAATGGCTGTTGCTCGGTGATTCGTGATGCACGGGAGCGCCGTCTCCAAGGTGGTGGGAGATCTTGGCCAAGCTCGTTCTGAACTTTGAGAGCATTTGCTCTCAAAGTTTTGTTGCCCGCTAGCTTCAGGTTGCACCACAGCTGCCAGGGAGCATGTTCGCCTCCAACAGAGGGGAAGCGCAATGCTGCGATTAGACCCGGCACCGTTTTCCTCCCATCAGGGAGGGGAGGAACGTCACGGGGAACCTTTAGGCCGAGGCCTCCATAGGTGGAGGAGCGTCTGCTTCTGGCTTCGCACCATCGCGCCGCTAACGTGTTGTTCCCTGGCCAACTGGGCGCATTATCTCCCCTGCGGTCGCTCGACTCTCCCACCTAAACTGGGCGCACAGATCCCTCCTCTGCGTGTGCCGCGGGTTGTCAGTCATTAATCTGCCACAGCGCAGCCTGTAATCCTGATGACAGAGCAGAGCAGGCTTACAGCGAGCACAGAGGATCTGAGCCCAGCCTGGAGTGGCGAACAAAGGACTCGCAGAAGACCGGCTTTGAATCCCAGGAGGAGAGGGGGGGGAATTGGGAAGGGGGGGGCATCGGTGGGCGGAGGGAGGTGGAGGTAGCCTGCCAGGGCTATTCAAAAACACTGGCATGCAGCAAAAGGAGATGCACGGCGCATCAGGAGCGACCCTAATACGGGTTCTCCCACCGGACGCCGAAGTTCCCCACCCCCATCCCCCCACAGCGTGCGAGAGAGGAGGGGCCTGTTCGCGGAAACATCAAAAGGTCAAAGTTGGCTCACGCAACTCGGCGCAACATCAGTCGAGTGCAAGGTTAAAACAAAGGAGGAGAAAGAAGCAACGGTGGCTGGAGGCATCAACAAGCGTGCATAATGGGCACACAAAAACAACTACAAGTGCGTGAGCCGCTATGAGAGAGAGCAGAAGGCTAATACCGCATGAGTCACTGAGCTTAAGCTGCTATATTATGGTTCACGTTAGCATATTACAAGTGGTTGCACAGCCAGCCAGAGAGGAGGTGAAGGAGGTGGCAGTGGTGGGGATGATAACCTGTCCGGTACGCTAACGTCAGAGACGGTAACGTGCCGTTTCTGAATGGCTTGAAAACCAGGCTGATAAACAAGCCCCAGAGAGGCAGCCGTGCTTGAAAGAATTTTCCTTTCTTTGAACTGAAATGGGAGTCTCATTAGTGTCCAAATAAAAGAGAAAATATGGATTGAATGCGGACCAGGGGATCCAAATTAAACACTCACTCATGCTCGGGCGCGTTCACGCGGTGAATAATGAATTGCGAATACCCGTTTGGCAGATGACCTGGCAAGATTTGAAGTCAGCTGTGGATTGTTTCCATAAAACATGAGCTAAAGTCTCCCCAGCCGCTCCCGTCACTGACGCAAACGCAGGCGGTGAAATGTAAAAGCCTAAAAACCCAAGGTGGGAAGGTGCCGGCAGGCTAAGCGCCGGCCAGCTGCTCTCCCACAGGCCAGCAGGAGAACCCATCCAGACGCGGACCTTTGGCCTACGCTTCCGCCGCCGATGGCCAGTAGGTGTGGCAGAAAAAGAAGCGGGAAAAACGGCGTTGAGCCGCAAAGCTCGTGGTTTTGTAGAAAGAATAAACCAAAAGTTCACGCCGGCGCTGCCTGCAGGGCAGTCGGCACGCTGAGGAACTAGTCTCACAATTATTTCCACGGGAACGAGTCGCTGCTGCTAGAGAGACGTCCTCTGAACATCAAAGTCCGTCTCTCCGAAGACGCGTTAGACAACTTCAAAGTCCCGCGACGGCTTCGCCGAAAGGTGCCGTCCCTTTGCTTTCTTCAGCTGAGTTGTTTTTGGCTCCACCGTCAAGGGGATGATAAAGACTACAGGCGCGGGTTGCGTCACCAACCTGTTTGCTGTCATTTACAATTCAAGGACGCGCAACATGACTCAAGTGTTCTGACGCTGCAGCAGCATCTGAGAAAGACTTTCAAGACCTTTGAGTGGGATTTCTGACGGTTCTCGGGGTTCACGCCGAGTCTCATGCAAGAGTTGGTGTCTGAAGCCACGGAACAGTCGGCAGTTTTCATGTTTCAGAGTTTAAACCAGGAGATTAAAATACACTCGAAACTTCCCCTCATCAAATGTAAGACTGACAGACAGGCGTTGGGGCGTTCTTTTATCTGCTAACGCTAACACTGAGCTACACGTGGTTCTATCTGGGCCAAGATGAGAACATTTGGACTCTTTGTTTTTATGGGATTTTTCTTCCCACATTTGGTGCCCAGATTTACCCAATCTCCCGAACCATTTGGACGATTATGTGTACCAGCTGTTCCTCTGTTCCGGGCAAACAACAACAAGAGGCTAACAGGCTAACCGAGGTTCTCTAGCAGAAGTCTTGAGTGAGGCAGACTTTCTCCGGAAATAACACAGGAATATTCAAATTGACATTCGGCGACAGGCACTCCGGTAATCCTCCAGCTCCTATCAGGTCCAGCCATTTGTATATCTGCATGTAATACAGCGACTCGGCAGAGAAAACAGGCAATAATAAGCTGTTCTGGCACTGTGGGAGAAGTTTAGATTGCTTTCTCGGTGGCGTGCTGCAGTATAAATAGATGAAACGCAGCCCTGCGGCTCCGTAGATCACACACAGGAGTTTATCTTCTCCCGCTTCTCCTCCACTTCTTCCTCGCGACAAACTTTCTGCAAAAAAACAATTTGTCTCGTGTCGAGTTTACGGAAAAAAGCGGCACTCGGATCCTCCACGCTTCACGTTGGCTGCCATCTCCTCCCTCCCTGTGCGGGGAAGCCGACCATTAAACTTTCACAACATCTCGATGGTTTCGGTTGATTTTTTTCCTGATCGCTTCAGATTGACCCAGTTAAAGCCGGGAATTTTTAAATGCGGCCAGCGTCGTCCCACGGTGCAGGGACGGATGCGGCGCCTAGGGGACGCCTGTTTGGAGAGAGAGAAGTAGGGAAAAAAAAAAAGCTTTCCGCCACAGGCAGACAATATTTTCCCTTCTAGCGAAATTCACATCTCTTGGGTTCACGACGAGGCTTCAGTCCCCGAACACGCCGGCCCGTGCAATCAGTTTCCACGGCGACAGCGGCACTAAGAATTTCATTACACGCACGGTTCCAATTGAATCAGACCGGCCACACTGGGAAAGCTGGGAGTCTACACAGTAAATAAAAGCCCACAATTGGTTCAGCGCATCATTACAAGCAAGAAGGAGAGAAAAGACGTGGAGCCAGAGCCCGAGGCTCAGCCGGCCATCTCGCAAACCTCGGCGGCTCCTGTCCGACTCTTAGTTATTTTAGCGATTTCCACCCTTTTCACTTACGTATAAGAGGGAATTTCACAATAATTCTGATTTAATGTCCTCTGGTTATACTCATCTGTTATTTTCTGTCATTTCTTTGCCTGAAAAGGTAGGAAATGTCATTAAAAGAGGAACTGCTTTATTGTACTAAATCATAAAAAGACAATGAAACGTCAGCGGACATTAAGGGAGGAAGCTTTCACTGCCAGCGGTGATGGATGGCGTTCGCCCTGTTCTTTATGGCATCAAATAAGGAAGAAATGTAGAAAGACGACCGTTTGGCCCAGCTGGGACGTGGCCGCGGCGCCGGAGAGTGGTTTTAATCCAGGATGAAAGCGGATGGGTTCTCCACACTCGATTTTAATCCATCAAAACACACGGCATCAATTAGGAGATTAAAGAGGCCAGAGCGAGGTGCGGCAGCGCGGCGAGACTCTGCCTGCTGGCGCGTTTAGGTTTTACACCGCAGTTCGTTCCGGAGCCGGAACCGGAATACCTCGGTTTTGTCGGAGCATCCTGTTACGTACATCAGAGCAAATCTATCCGATCAGTTGGACACTGATCGGATCAGATCTGTCCTGATGGTGACGTGTAAAGTTGCTTTGATCTTTCAGCAGAAGAATCATTGTCTCATAAAACTGCTTTGATCTGAAGCAGGTGGCATAATCAGGTGTGAGCGTTTTTACCAGATGCTTTACTGTGGATTAATACCCACAGTCATGTGACATCACAGAGGACTTTAACATTACGGCGTTTATGTTCAAAGCAAAAACAAATCAGCTGCGACTTCTTTCATCTTTGTGTCAAACACCTGCAGGTTTCAGGTTTTACCTGAACATCAGGTTTAGCTCGACTGGAAGGTGATTAGAATTTTGGTGGAACATAAAATAGCCTTGAGGAGATGAGTTGATGGCGTTTTTAGGGTAACTGGGATCCTTTGTTTTGGGGATGCAGCGTTGCCATGGAGCCAGAAGTCTGCTGTCTTTCACATGATGCATCATTTAAGCTGCCAACAGACACTCTGCAGTCGACCTGCGGCCGCCATGTTGAAGCGGTAACCCGAGAGCAGCAGCTCCGGAGTTGAGTCCAGACACCCGGGACAACAAAGTTGTCACCACGGCGGACTCCCGCTCTCCGAACCAGAAGCTTCCTAAGATGTTCAGAGGGGTCCTGGTTCCCTACGCCATGTTTCTCAACGCAGTGTGTTTGGGGAACGCTGCTCCGCGTGGGCCAGGCGGACGTTTACACCAACGACTGGGCGCTCAAGATCACGGCCGACGAGGAGGTGGTGGGGAGGATCGCGGAGAAGCACGGCTTCACTAACCTGGGTCAGGTGGGTGACAGACGTGGGCGCGGCCGCCTCAACGGCTCCGTTATCCAGTCACCGCAAAGTTCCGATGGCGGCGCCGCCGCTGAGAGCTGTAGACAGAATTAAAAGGACTGTCAGCTTGTTTTAAAAGCAAACCAACGCTGTTAGCAAAGCGAAAGCTTGTTCACGGTTAATGATTCAGAGCCCAAATTCTGTGTTTATATTCAAAGTATCATCTTCCAGCTCATCTTCCTCTGCTGTTTCATGACTGTTATCCCCAGGAGAGGGGCGGGAGGGGGGGGGGATTACGGTCCAGCTGCCTCCAGCTGAGGTAAATCTGGAGGCGAACACGTGCTCTCCCTCCGGACCAGCTCTGCAATGAAAGTCGCAGGTGATGAAGAGGCCGTTTGCTTTATACGGCCGAGGTCGAGGAGTCAAGAGCGGCTTTCGGCTCCATTTAGAAGCAGCTGCGGTCAGTCGCAGAAAACAATAACAGCCAAGCTTTTTCATTATTCAGGGCGGACGACACGGAGCTCGCCGCCCTCGGCCGGTGTGAGCTTTCCACGTTGAATAAAACACGCGCGACGGCTCCATAATTTAACAGCTGCTCAAGGAGGCGGAGGGCTGAGCGCCGCCGCCGGCGGTGCGCCCGGATGTTGATTCAGACGCCGTCCCCTGTGTTTCTGTCTCCAGATTGGACACCTGAAGAGTTATTACAGTTTCCGGCATCGCGAGACGGCAAAGCGGTCCGACGAGGCCAACGGGGACGTGACTGTCGGCGTCGCCAAGGAGACCGAGGTAACGTAGAGTGATATGAGGAGGCCTGGAGAGCCTCTGCTGAATTATATATCAGTTGTAAGTCCATTCCTTAGCTGCTCACACACACACACACACACACACACACACACACACACACACACACACACACACACACACACACACACACATCACTTCCTGACCACTCATCCAAACGGCAGATTTTCTTTTGTTACTTTGTGAATTGGTCAGAATTAAGTGAGGCATACATATGCAAAACAGCCTTAAACAGGAACCAGAAAGTGAATTTATAGTTAAAGTTAAAGAACTTCGGGGGACAGAAGATCCAGGAAGTGCTTGGGAATAGAATGAGGTAGGATTAATGCAGAGCAGTTCCTGATTTATTTGCATTTAAGTCATATTCGGAGTGAGTAATTGGGTATTTCGCTATGGAATATGCTAATCTTCACAGTCACGGCACACAGCTAAGTGCCAGCGGCGTTCTTGGAGGAGCTTTTCGCAGCATTTCCCAGCAGCCGTAACCTTGGAAGTGTCTTCACAGCTGCAGAAGAAGCAATGTGGCTGCTGCACGTCAGCTTTGATGAGAAGGCTTAGCTTAGCTTATCTTAGCTTAGTTTAGCTTGTTAATTCTTGTTCATTAGACTTGCTTTCTCATTCAGAAGGATTCTTCCTCCCGCTGCTGCAAACAGAGACAGTGAGACTTGCAAAACGTGACTGTCGTGATCTGTCCATCGCAACCTGATACCCTGTGCATGATGCAAGGGTCTGAAACAGAGCACAGAGGTCCCTGAGAGGTGTTTACATCTGCACCGGTCTGCTCTCCTTCCAAGGTGGACTGGCTCCAGCAGCAGGTGATCCAGAGGAGAGCTCAGAGAAGCCCCAGAATCAGCCAGGTCGACTCCGCCCGCACCAAATCCAACACCTCCGGCCTTCCCCAGTTCGGCCGAGCTCGGGCGCCGCACCTGGAAGACATGGCGCTCGCCAGCGCGTGGTTGCCTGTGAGTCGTTTTATCCCCTCATCCTGCTCCATCGAGCCTGAAACAGAGCCAGGTTCATCCATGACTCCCCGCTGACGCCACCGTCCCACTCTTTGTTCCGCAGCGGTGCAGGGACGGCACCGCGGGCTGCCTGCCGCCGCTCGCCGTCGTCGGGGCCTGGAGGAAGGGCTACACCGGGAAGGGCGTGGTGGTGTCCGTCCTGGGTGATGGCATCGAGGGACGGCATCCAGCACTGGAGCCAAATTACGTGAGTGTTCTGGAAGAGCACAGCGCTCTCTGGGCCCTCGGCCTCAGGGCGGGAACGCAGTCACGGGTATTTTGGGCAGAGCTTTTTGGGCCGAAGGTTTGGCAAAGCCGGCCTGGGTAATTGGTACCGACATGAAAGGCCTGGTCCAATCGGCCGGCGGCAGCACTGGCGGATGGCGAGCTGCTGGCCTCTCCTGTTGGTGTGTGCTGCCACTTCCTGTCTCTCTGATCCAGGATCAGCTTGCCAGTTTTAACCTGAACGGACACAGCGGGGATGCTTCCAACAGCGCACCAGACTTGTGAGTACCTGCACGGGTTTCACCTAAATAATGCACGGCTTCCTTTGAATTCGGCAGTAACGACATGCATGCATGGATGTGGTAATCCTCCCCCCTCCCCAAGTCTGAATTCCATCTTCTCACTGGTTTGATGTGACGGAAATAGCCGCTCTTCCCCTCATGCATATGCATCTAAACTTGTGTTCTGATCTTCTGCTTCCTCTCGAGTCATGGGACTCGGTGCGCGGGGACGGTCGCCGCCGCAGCAAACGCGTCTCTATGCACAGTCGGGGTCGCCTTCCAGGCGCAGATCGGCGGTGAGCTGACGCTTGAAAACGAATTAAAAGCCGGAGGTCGAGTGAAGGTCAGACGGGAACGGACTCAGGCATTCTGAAACGATGCGGCTCCCCTTGTGTTTCCAGGCATCCGCATGCTGGGCGGAGACGTGACGGACATGGTGGAGGCCCGCTCTCTGAGTTTCAGACCCCACTACGTTGATATCTACTTGGCCAGCTGGGGGCCCGAAGACGACGGGGCCACTCTGGAGGGACCTGGGCCCCTGACACAACTGGCTTTACAGAAAGGAGTTCAAACAGTAAGAAAAAAAAAGAAAAAAGGGGTGGGGGGGTGGGGGTTGTGTTCAAGCCCGTTTAGAAACCTTTGGGCAAAATTATTCACACATAAATATCGTGAATAAATGAATCTCCTTCTCAGGGCCGCAGCGGGAGGGGCTCCATTTTTGTTTGGGCGTCAGGGAACGGAGGGCGACGGGGCGACCACTGCTCCTGCGACGGCTATGGCAGCAGTATTTACACCATCTCCGTTAGCAGCGGCCCGCCACGGGGACACCGGCCGGACCACCAGGAGCGCTGCGCCTCCATACTCACCACCAGTTCCACCAGTGGGGAGACGGAGGAGACGGTGAGCTCCAGACACCTCAGCACTGCGACTGGTCAGCATGTGAAACATGCAGCACCATCTAGTAGAAATACACAATGATCCGAAGCAGACTTGCTAGCGTATTAGCACATAAATTAGCGGTTGACAAATTCATGCTCATTCTACTCTTTTGCTAGAATAACTTTATATGACAAGAAAAAGTGGGGAGCGAAAGGGCCAATAATTTATTTTAATAGAACCAACCGAGACTCTTCATCTGCTGACCCGACAGAATTATAAATGTGTCCAAAAATAGTAGGAATCCATAAATAACTGAGTTTGATTGAATCGTTCACATTTGGTCCACGGTATACTGCATCGTTGTCGTCCACCGTGATGAAGACTTTCATCAGCTGCGGCAGCGTCGGCGCCTGCGCCTCGGACCCTTTGAACCTTATTCCTGGTGCCTCGGCCCCCCTCCGATTCTAATTATACAGCTGACATCTGCGCAAACAGACTGAGACCCAGAGTAGACACAGGAGACCTGCAGCTACATGCCAGCAAGGAAAGCTTGCAATTAGGTGGCGCTGAGAGAACAGTGTCAAGGAAACGCTGATTCTACTCATTTACTGCATTGATGTAGAAAATGTGTTCATTTCCTTCAACAAAAACAATGTAATTGTGGCTTAATTGCATCTTTCCAAATGATTTTTGCAGTAAAATCAGAAGATGGTCGACACACTGATGTAGCGCTCGGGGGTTGTGGCTAATGAGAGCAGCGCGGCTCTTCAGCGTAAATTGGATGAGATCAGAGTTCTCTGGCCCCTGGCTCTCTGAAGGGTCTCCTACCCGAGGAACCTCTTTGCTGGCTGCCCCAACAACGTGCACTACTTATATCACAAATATGACAGCCAAGGCTATGTTTCAAAGCCTGTTAGCTCAATTTATGTTCCCACATTTTAGATACATCCTCATCGCTCCTCTAATGCAGAAATCCAATTTTCCCATCAGCACAAGGACAATCAAACTTAGCCAAAGCATTAGCGTCATGCACACACACACACACACACACACACACACACACACACACACACACACACACACACACACACACACACACACACACACGCAGCTAGCGCACTAATAGCATAATAAATTAGTTTTGGAGTGATCTCATTTATGCTTCTACATCTGCAGGGTTATTTTGTGGGTTTTTTGGAACAGATGTGTGCTGTCAGCGATATATTTAAACAGACTGTGGTAAAAAGGGCATTAAAAACGATGATGCCAAAGCTAATCACGTTCAGCCGCAACAGGAATCAAACAGTGTGAAACATGTCGGGCTAATCTCCAGATGTTTGTCGGGGGATCTAAAAATGCTGACAAATATATATAAAGCCTAAAAAAAGGAAAGGAAAAAACAGGCTTCTGGTCCACAACAGGTGACACTGGGTCCACAGCAGACCTGCAGCCGGGTGGAGACGGACACCTCCCTCTCTGCTGCCGCGGCGGCCGGCGTCATCGCTCTCACCCTGGAGGCCAAGTAAGCAATGACACCACGCTGGCGCCCCGGTGGTGTGGACGACTCACTGCCGTCTCTTTGTTTTGTCTTGGGTTTTTTTGGTTGCAGCCCTTCGCTGACCTGGAGGGACGTCCAGCACATTATTGTCCGGGCGTCAAGAGCTGATCGTCTGGAAGCGCCGGACTGGCACCTTAACGGAGGCGGATTCAAAGGTACAAACGTCCTCACAAAGAAGGTAAAACCAGAGGGTGGAAGAGGTAAAGTGTGTGTGTGTGTATGTGTGTGTGTGTGTGTGTGTGTGTGTGTGTGTGTGTGTGTGTGTGTCTGTGAGTCAGTGAGCCACCTGTATGGTTTCGGCCTCCTGGATGCTGAAGCCATGGTAACGGAGGCAGAGCGTTGGAATAATGTCCCCCCCCAGCATGAATGTGTCCAGGACGTCCCCCTCCCGTCCAGCAGGTACCATGGCGACCCCGCTCTTCCCTTCCTTCCTCTCGTCTTTAATCTCACCTCTATTCCTGTCCTGTTCTTCGCACTTTGTTCTTACACTTCATTGGGTGTGTCCCCTCCTTTCTCCCATTTCTCTCCTCTCTTTTCCTCACTTCTTTTTTTTCTTTCTCCCTCTCTCCTGACAGAACCATTCATCCGGGCTCAGTGCTGACATCCGTGCACGAGAGTTCAGGATGTTCCCGCCAGCCCGGGCGGAGCGTTGCTTACGCCGAGCATGTCGTCGCCCGCGTAACCATCGCTCACAATCGCCGCGGCGACCTTTCCATTAGGCTCACGTCACCGTCAGGCACAGTGTCCCAGCTGTTAGCTAACAGGTACCAACACGCCGTCATCAATCATGCAGAACGTGGGAATTCAGATATTACGACTTCCTCCAGAGGCTCCACCGCCGCATTCGTAATCTGTTAGCTGTCACACTCCTGTGTGCCCAGAATATAAATCCCTCAATCTGGCATTTTCTCCCATTGGCGGCAAAGAGGAATGTGCAGGCGAGCGCAGTTGGAAGGCCTCCCCAGGGCACCGCAGGAGTGGACCTGGGACCGTGTTTACTGATCTTCACCTCGCATGCGCCCTTTTTCTGTAATTTGCTGCGAAAGTAAAGCCGGGACTCTTTGCTCTGCTGCGCAAATGAAAGTGGCTCCCCGCCACGTCGGCTTAAGCCGAGTGATGTTTGGAGGACCTGCAGGTCACTTCAGCGGAGCTAAAAGGTTTTAGTTTAGCAGAAAACTGGTGCTCAAATTAGACCAAGGAAAAAAACAAACATTTGACTCTTTTGGTTCGACTGAAAATTTCAAAATGCAGCACTAATTTTATGAAACGCCCCAACTGGTTTCACTGGTAAATTGGTCTTGGATAAACGCCTGTTGTTGGTGGACGAGTGCAGTCACAGCCCTGTGGAAGGTTCCCAGCCCTGATGTGTGATTTGCCCCCAGGCCCAACGACGACTCCACTGAGGGATTTAACAGGTGGGAATTCATGACCACTCACTGCTGGGGGGAGCGGCCAGCCGGCAGGTGGACCCTGGAGGTCCGGGACAGCGGGTCCCAGGAGAGGGAGCGTGCTGAACTGGGTCTGCCCTCCGTCTTTGTAACCTCTCAGTGTTGTGAACCGTGCTGAAGGTCACCCTGGAGACACTGTCCAGGCCTCTGGGGACCGATCCTTTACCCTGTCCTCTCTCTCCTCCGCCTGTCCCGTCGCAGGAGCGCTGAAGGAGTGGTCCCTGGTGATTTACGGCACGGCCGCGCCGCCGCACGCGGTGCACGTGCAGAGGGCCAGGTCAGCCGAGGGGCAGATGGAGAACGACTTTGTTGGAAAATACGAGGGTCAGTCCCGCTCGGACCTCTACAAACCCCCTCTGGGCTCATCTACATTGGGATGGAGATGCCAGCGCTGCGGCCTGGGTGGGGTCACGGGGTCATGCTCCTGCCAGCTTTTGTCCTTCCAGGACCTTGTGACCCAGAATGCGGTGACAGCGGCTGCGCGGGGCCCGGCCCGCACCACTGCATCACGTGTTTGCACTTTTTTCTCAAGTTCAAGAACAACACAAGGTGAGCTCCATCACGCTGGCAGTCGCATTAAAACCGCCTCGCCGTCTCTACCACCCGCGTCCGTGCGGCAGGACGTGCGTGTCCCAGTGTCCCAGGGGGTTCTGGGGCGACCGCCGGCGCTGCAAAAAATGCTACTCCACCTGCGAGAGCTGCACCGGAAGCCGGAACGACCAGTGCACCTCCTGCCAGGAAGGTCATCACCTGGTGGAGGACACCAACACGTGCACGGCCGCCTGCGGGGACGGCTACTACCTGGACCACGGTGACACCCGGCTAGCCGTCAGTCTGAGCAGGCGTGACCGCGTTAGCCTCTGTGAACTTTGCTCCTCCCACAGATGCAAACGTGTGCAGGAAGTGCAACCAGGACTGCCTGAGATGCACCTCCTCCAGCATCTGCACCCACTGCAGCCCCGACACCAGGTGAATTAGCTGCTCAGTAAACATTGCTGCTTCCCCTGCCGCTCAGAATACTGATCCAGTCTGCACACACACACACACACACACACACACACACACCCCGGAATCAGCATCACAATTAAAAGTTTGGTGCGAATCTTCATCTACTCCTCCTCTTCCTCCTCCTCCTCCTCTTTCCTGCACACGAAGGTTGAAAGTGAATCATTTCCATTTCGCAGCATTGTTGCAGGAAGTTAGGAGCACATCTGTGTTCAATTCAGGAGATAAATTTGTCCCAAGCGGCGTGACTCAGCCAGTGCAGTGCTTGCGCTGGCGTGCTGCAGGTCTGAGAGCCGCTGAGTCGGGTGATCGGCTGCCCAAGTGTATGGTGTCATGTGCTCCGTCCGCCTTCCGCAGTCTGCAGGGGACCCGGTGCCAGCAGAGCTGTCCGCCGGGGTTCTACCATGACGGCGAGGAGGGCGCCTGCAAGCCCTGCGACAGGGCCTGTGCCACCTGTGCAGGTGAGCGGCCGGGGCCGCAGGCTTTAAACGCACCCTTGCGGAGGGGGGGGCAACTCCGTCCGCTTCAAACCCCGATCTGCTTCTGCAGGTGCAGGTTCCACAGCGTGCAACCGTTGCGCAGAAGGCTACCTAATGCAGGAATGGAGGTGTGTGGCCTCCTGCGGCGCTGGCTTCTTCGCCAGCGAGGCGAGCCCAGAGACAGCCGATGGGCTCGGGGTGTGTAGGAGGTGAGCTCTCTGGTGTGTGTTCAGGTGTGGGTGGCCTGTTTATCTGCTGGTGCCAGGCCCTATTCTGGTGGCTGGCTCCAGCGCATGTTTGCGCCTCTTATCGCCCCTGGATTGGCGGTTTGGCTGCACGCTTTTAGCTGCCTCCTCCTCTCTCTCTCTCTGTTTTACTTTCGTCCTCCTCAGGTGCGACGCCAGCTGTCTCACCTGCGAGGGGGCCAGCCGAGCAAACTGCAGCAGCTGTTCCGACGGCCACAGCCTGCTGGACGGAGTGTGTGTTGTAAACACACGGTGCACAGACGGTGAGTCAAGCGTCGGCCGCCCGTAATGGGCGCTGGCTCGCTGCTGCACGATTAAGCTGTTAAAGCTTCAAAGGGAGGATTTGGCAACGGTGCAGACGGACAGCAAACGCCAGGCAGAACTTTCCCTCAAGTTCTTCTCCTGGTGTCCACAGCACACGCGCGCACACACACACACACCCACACACAGTTTAACAAGTTAGCAGGAAAAAGGGGTGTCAGAAAATGAACAAAAACACATCCAGACCTTCAGGAGTCATGTCCTCCACGGAGGCTTCGCTAACATTATCAGCTGAGGCCTTTCCAGGTGGGACAACATCTGCATGTGCGCATGTGTGTCAGGCCAGTTCCAGGACGGCGAGGGACGATGCCACACGTGCCAGGCCACGTGCCTGAGGTGCACCGGGCCGCAGCCAGAGGACTGCGTGGGCTGCGACCCTTTGCGGTGAGCAGACGAGTCAGTGATGATGATAACGGAAGCCCACTGAATTAATTCAGGGCAGATTTAATACTTTAATTAAAAAATGATATATTTCTATATTTTTTATCTTTATATATATCACCCTCAGCGAACACTTCAACTTTTATTTTTTTCCAACAATGAATAAAACGCAGGAAATTGCAATCCGGATGAATGATTCATGCTTCCAGCGGTGCGCCTCGTCTCCGTGGCTCCAGAACGCGTCTGATGTTGCACGCTGGGATGAAAGTGGGCTCTCAAAGTGGGGAAAATGAGCATGTGATTGGTTGCTGGCAGGGCCTTGGACGACGGCCGCTGCGTGGCGGAGTGTGCCACCGGGAAGTACCGGTCGGGCGGCCGCTGTCACCTGTGCGACCACACCTGCGGCACCTGCGTGGACGCCGGGCCCGCCAACTGCACCAGCTGTGACACGGGTGAGCACCGGGACGCGTGCGTGTGGACGCCAGCCTAGTTTAGCGTGACAGCGATGATGGAGGTTGGGGGGTTTTTTTTGGCTCTAGACAGGTTCGGGGTGGAGCGCTACCTGCACAGAGGCCAGTGCGTGGACGCCTGCCCCGAGGCCTTCTACCACACGGCGGAGAGAAGCTGCGAGCGCTGCTCCGACCACTGCCGCCTGTGCACCAGCGCCGGCCGCTGCCTGCGGTGCAACCCCTCCTACTCCCTCTCTGACGGCCTGTGCGCCAAGCTGGAGTGCGGGGAAGGTAACCCAGGTGGACCCGGTCCCGGGCCCACGTCAGCGCTGACGGCTGGAGGCACTCACACACCTCTTTTCTGTCTCCCTCCTTCCTCTGACGACCCCCCCCCGTCCCTAGGAGAGGTGGAGGACCCCGACTACGACGACTGCATGGCCTGCGAGGAGGGCTGCAGGAAATGCATCCTGTGTAAGTCACAGCTCAGTGACCGGAACGAGCTCCGACCTCAGTCGCCCCCTCACACACACACACACGCACACACGCACACACACACACACACACCACTGTGTGTGTGTGTGTTAGCTGGCCTGACTTTGGTGCCTGTTTCTGACAGATAACCCCAGGCACTGCCTGTCCTGCACCGAGGGTTTCTACAAGTAAGGCGGAACCCTGCTCCTCCTCACTCCAGAGGAGCCTTTTCTTTACGCGCGCACACGCGCGTGTGTGTCGTGAACAATGGGGGCTGTTTTGTGTTTAATCAGCTTCCAGGACAGCTGCTACAAAAACTGCCCGGCTAAGACGTACAGCGTGGAGGAGGACATGACGTGCGCTCCGTGCGCTGAGAACTGCGTGAGCTGCGACGAGCACGAGTGCTACTGGTGCGAGACGGACCTCTTCCTGTCAGGTAGGAGGAGAAGAAAGCGGTGCTTTGAGTTCAGCCTCCCAGCAGCCTCCGACTCCCTTTCCCAGAGGGCAGCTGTGTCTCGGTGTGCCCCGATGGTTTCTATGGCGACGAGGACACCAACGACTGCGAGGAGTGTCACGCCGACTGCGCGAGGTGCGACGGGCCCCAGGACGGAGACTGCCTGTCGTGCGAGGATGGGAAGAGGCTGGAAGAGGGAGGATGCGTGGCCGAGCGGGGGGTCTGTCCGGGGAAGAGCTTGGGTGAGGCCGACACCTCCACACTGCGCTAATCCCACTGTCTGGACGTAATGAGTCGGGGATTTGGGCACCTTGGCGGGGTCAGGGAGAAACCTTCAAGGGTAATTAGTTTTTCTTCCGGCGTCCACGCTCACTATCACGCACTCAGAGCAGGCAGGACCAGAGGAAGACGACCGGGAACAGTTTTCACCCGATTATGGAAGCGGAACGTTTTGTTCCTTAAAAGAATTCAGTTTGATTTTTTTTTTTTCTTTTTAATAAAGCATCTGATAATTAACACGGAGCATGGCAGCTTAATTAAAGCTGTTGGCGGACTCAGAGAAGCATGCAGAGGTTACTGGGAAGGTCGAGGGAAGTTCTCAAAGTTTCAGCCTCAGCAAACAAAAAAACCTCAAACCCACAAAATCAGACGACTGGTGACATTCTCAACCCATCAGAACTGGGCCTGGAGAACTTGCTTTATTATTTCTGTTAAATACTTCTGGATGTATCCATCCATGTTCTCCTGCTTATCCAGGTCAGGTTGCGGGGGCATTATGAATCAAATCAAATCATGGGGTTAGCTTAGCTCAGCTCAATCAGAAGATCGGAGTGTTTGGGTCTCGTTGGTTTTGGAGTTTTTCCTTATTTTTCTCCCTAACTTTGGGTAAAAAAGGTATCATCCACCACTTTTATGGCTCTGCTCTTCCTTTAACCTCCAGATGACGGAGGATGTGAAGACTGCCATCCATCTTGTGAGTCCTGCACCGGAGGGGCCAAAGACCAGTGTATAAAATGCAAGAAAGGTCCATCCATATTTCATGTTTTCCATGAGCGACTGTCCTCCCTCCTCCCCCTCTCTTTCTCTCTCTCTCTCTCGGGGCTGATGTTTGCTCTTCCTTCCTCTTCCAGGTCGCTTCCTGACCACGCAGGGAACGTGCGTGTCAGAGTGTCCGGAGGGTTTCTTTGCGAGCGGCGTGAGCGGGGCGTGCGAGGCCTGTCCTCCGGGCTGCTCCCGGTGTGTGGACGCCCACAGCTGCGTCGGGTGTCAGAGCACCCTCCTCCTGCAGGACGGGCGCTGCGTCAGCGAGTGCGTCGGGTGAGCAGTCGGCCCGGCTCTGGCGCGGATGTTGGGAGCGCGTCGCTCTGTTTCAGTAGCAGCTCATTTTCTGAATGAGTTCTCGGAATCTGGGTTCATTCTCCGAAGCGGAGCCGGGGAAATGTCATGCTACTTGTTTACCCCAGCAGCAAGAAAAAAAGAAGTACGCGCACACGCAGAGCGGCGGCATGTGGAGAGGCACCGACTCCATCCCAGCCAGGTGTACTCATTAGGTGGATTTTTAATTGACAAATATATGAAGCCAACGGAATGCATTAATAACCATTTGATAGGCAGCAGGTAAAGGATAGTGTTTCACATTTTATATCAGCAATTAAAAAAAAAACCCCACATCATTATTACGTCCCACCTTTACTTGGAAATCAAATCAGCTCACTAATTAAAGCCACTGACAGCCACACAGCACAGTTCCCAAAGGCCCAACTCACAGTTGTCCAATAATAATAATGACAATAATAATAATAAAAAGATCTGCTGCCTGTCACTCATGACGCTCCTTAGCGCCCCCTACCCCCAGGCTGGGGAACTGCCTCCCCGTGGCAGTTGTAAAACACAAACAAGCACATTCTAATGAACCAGTAGAAAGTCGGGGGACGCATAGACTGAAAAACACACACACACACACACACACACACAAACATACACACAGGAAGAGAGAAACACGCGCTCATTGCAGGAATGCCAGCACACCTGTGCGTGATTGCGCAGTTCTGCGGCTTTGACCGTGCGCCTCTTCCGCCTGTTTGAGTATTTGAGTTGATGGACTTACTGGTGAAACTGGGGCCTTCCCACAGGGCTGATCCAGCAGGCCGGGAGTGCCGCCGCTGCCCGACGGGCTGCGCGTCCTGTGAGAGCAACAGCAGCCGCTGTGTGAGCTGCGCCGGGCCGCTGCTCCTGCACCAGCACCGGTGTGTGGGGGAGTGTCCTCCGGGCCACACCGCGCAGGACAGGGAGTGTCGGCGCTGCCCCCCGGCCTGCCGCGGGTGCCTCCCCACGGGGCGGTGCACAGGTACGGAATCAGGCTGATCCCAGCTCGAGGTCTTTGGTATTGTTTAACCACGATGACGCCCTGCAAAAAAACCCCAAAAACCGATTACCATATAGAACATTCCGACATTTTCCATCTCCTTCCACGCAGACATGTTTTCAGTTTCTTTTTTTAAACGAAGATCTTCGTTATCTCATTAAAAACGTCACATACTTTCATAGTGACGTAAATAGGCCGCTCTGCGTGACGTCACTCGTGGGCCTTTGCTCTGTTTTGGACCCAGCGCCTGGTGGCCAGTCGAGGAACTGCTCCCTAAAAACAATATTCATCCCAAACAACTTTGAACCTTTTCAGAAATCTAGATTGAATGTTTTTAACACAGGCGCGCAGCTTTCCTTCCACTGTTAGTTCTCTTCCATGACCCTGGTGCTCACCTCACCCTGTGTGTGCGCGCGTGTGTGTGTGTGTGTGTGTGTGTGTGTGTGTGTGTGTGTGTGTGTAAATTGCGAGGAGTATCACTTCCTCCACGAGGGCCTGTGTGTGCCGGGCTGTCCTGAGGGGTTTTTCCGGAGCACAGAGCGGGAGTGTCTGCGCTGCCACCCCGCCTGCGCCGTGTGCAGCGGGCCGAGCGGCGCCGACTGCGGCGCCTGCGTGGACCCCGGGGCCACGCTGATTTCCGGTGAATGTGCGGCACCCTGCCCCTCACATCATTATAGAGACTCTCTGACGGGAGAGTGTGCAGGTAGGAGCGACAGGCGCGGGCGCAGCTGGTGATTTTTGCCCTGTTGGTTCACTTTTTTGATTCTATTTGTCCCAGAGTGCGATGAATCGTGTCGCAGCTGCGCGGGGCCCCGCGCCGACTCCTGCACCAGCTGCAGGCAGGGTCACAGGCTGGATGGGCTGGGCCGCTGTGTGCGCCCAGTCGGGGCGTGCCCGCCGCACCAGTACGCAGACCAGGACGGGGAATGCCAGCCCTGCCACAAACGCTGCCGGGGCTGTTGGGGTCCCGGCAAGTCCCACTGCCTGAGCTGCCCCCGGGGGCATCTGCTGCTCAGTGAGCTGCGTCTGACACCCAAATGATCCAGAAGATCTGCGAAGCGCCACCGGCTTCACGCTCAATATTTGCGCCCACTCCCACAGATGGCACCTGCGTCGCAGAATGCCCGGAGGGCTTTTACGAGGACGAGCCAGAGCAGAGGTGCGGCGCCTGCCACCCCTCCTGCCAGTCGTGCGTCGGAGGGAGCCGCCACCAGTGCGGCGTCTGTAAAAGCCGTCTGTTCCGAGAGGGCAAACAGTGCGTGGAGACCTGCCAGCACGGGTACGGGTATCTCTGTCGTCCTGCGACATGTTGATAAACGGGATTTATTCTTTCCTGGCTGGTGAGTGGCAGCATTCAATGAACACGCTGCACGGCTGAATCTCTGACAGAAGCTACAGAAGGGACAGAGAGGCCAGCGTAGGCGGTGAAGAGCCTCTCCGGGGCCCGTCTGTCTCAAGTGTTTGGCTCCTCCAGCCGCTCACGGGCGCTTCTGACCGGGGCAGAATCTCCGCGCCACCCGGCTGCAAAACTCTAATCTGGTCCCGTTTAATTGGATGTAATCCATCATCATTTACCCGCAATCTGTCCCGCAGTCGCTATGGTAACGCCGGCTCCGGGACGTGCGAGAGGTGCGACCCCAGCTGCGGCGAGTGCGCCGGGGGCGGAGAGGACGGCTGCCTGAGCTGCGCGGCGGGGCGGATCCACCTCCGGGAGGAGGGACGGTGTCTCCTCTCCTGTCCTCGGGGACGCTACCACCACAGCGCGGGCGGGAGCTGTGAGCCGTGCCACGCCAGCTGCAGAACCTGCTCAGGTAGGCTCCCGGTGACGCGCGCCAATCCGTGCGCTCGGCTGGGAACCGGAGGGCGGTTCCAACAGCCCGGCTGGGTCCGGCTGGATGCCTCTGCGCGTTTAACCTCGCCTCAGCCACGTTTTTGGTTTCTTCCCCTCCCTTAAGGTCCGGGGGCCCGGTCATGTGACTCCTGCCACGCCGGGTTCTCTCTCTCTGGGGGCCTGTGTGAGTCCGTGTGCACCGTGGGCCGGTTTCTGCTGACGAAGGTCTCCTGTCCACGCTTCAATCTCAGCTTTTCAGTTCCTCTTCCTCTCCTCATGTCTATTTCCCCCCCCCTCGTGTGCCTCTGTAGGGTTCTGCGCGCGTCTGCGAGGACTGCCACGACTCCTGTCTGGACTGCGGGGGACCCGGTCCCGACAACTGCACCGCCTGTCCCCCTCAGGCCGTCTTAGAAGCCGGGGGCCGCTGCCTGCTCTGCTGTCACCATGGCAACCAGGATGCCGGGCAGGGGGCCGAATGCTGCAACTGCACGGAGACTCGAGGTGGGACCTCGGCCGGGTTTTGTCCTCCGGGGCTTGAAGGTGTCTGAGGGAAAACGGTGTCGTTCCAGGGGAGTGCGTCCTCACCACCAACATGGCCTTCTGGAACGAGAGGGAGGTGGAGGAGGAGGAGGTCCGAGGTAGCCTGGTGGTCTTCATCATCGCCACCGTCCTATTGGGGCTGGGGCTGGTGGCTGTGGTCTTCCTCGTCAAACACTCCCGATCCAAGAGCTCGGCCTCGGAGATCGGCCTGGGCGGCTACCAGAAGCTGGGCTCCGGCAGACACGGAGCTCACGGCTCGGCCTCCCACGGCTCCCATGGCTCCCGGTTCCAGGAGGCTCAGCTGGTGGACATCGGCATTAAGGAGGGAGAGGACGACGACGAGGAGGACGAGGACATCGTTTACATGGGGCGGGATGGCACAGTGTACCGGAAGTTTCGCTACGGGGAGCCGGGCGGGGAGACGGAGGACGAGCTGGAGTACGATGACGAGAGCTACGCCTTCCGGTGAAGCTTTGGTCCACCTCCTCCTCCTCTGCTGCCTCTTCTTTCCTTCCTCTGTGTTGTTGATTTCCTGCCTCCTTCTCATCCATCCATCCATCCATCCATCCATCCCTGACTGAGCCTCTGGCCTCGGCCTCGGGTTGGAGGATTCCTGCTTTTCTTCCATTCTTTTATTCTTTTGCCGTGGTTTTTGGATTGGCGCCGTGAATTCCTGTCGTCTTCGCCACTGTGTCAATAAAGTTGAACGACCGTCATGACGACGGACTGCTCATTTTCGAGAGGAAGCAATTAAAGGGAGATCGATGGGGGACGGTTGATGCATCTTTATTGAATCACTGCACATTGATGCATCCTGGTGGAGGAGACACACACCGGAGGTGCATCGCTTAGCTACGAGGAGACATGCAACCACCACACACACACACACACACACACACACAACAGGAATATTGTGCTTCAGATTAATCCTATTCCTTGGCACACACACACACACACACATTCAAATCCAGCTAGTCTGCCTTATTTTGGCATTAAAATATCTATCTAACTTGTTCTTTTTCCTGATATAGACCTAAACAGCAGTCCCACCAGCCATCTCTTCTTCTGACCGTTCAGTGTGATATTATTGCTTCACTGCTCCTCGTGCACGCAGCTGCTGCCCAGACTCCACAGGTGTGTTGGTGCCGTGCACGCTCCGCTGCGGAGCTGCCGTCTTTACGCTACCGGACGTGCAGGTGCAGAGACGCAGAAGGTGCTACGGCAGCATTAAGGAAGGAGGTTTAACACCGAGTGATGGCGGGTTTTCTCAGTGTCTAACTGACACACACACACATGTGCGTACACACACAGAAACACATGCAACAGCGGCGTTGCTAATAAGACAACTGAACATTGAGGTGATCCGTCTGCGGGTTTAGGAGCTGCTGGCGCCGGCCTCCTCTGCCCTGCTGCAACAACCAAACAAGACCATCAACAGGCGGAGAAGGTAAGGGTTAGGGTTAGGTTTACCGACTGTTTTTCTGTTTTTCTTACGTCGGTCTGCCTGCTGGGGTTTGCTCCACTCCCAGCAGAAAACTGTTCATTCTGGAAGGAAAAGCAGGAAGGAGTCATGACCACATTTACTATACGTAAAGGCTTCAGTTCCGATCTGAAAAATAACTTGCTCTGTGAAAAGAGAGAGGACATGCAGTCAGGTCAGCCCGAGCCGCAGAGGTGCAGACGGCGGGATGACGCTTACTTTGAGCTCTCCGATGCGTCCTTCAGCTCCTTGTCCAGTCTGGAGGGGAAAGTTCAGATGACAGGAGGAAAATAAAGGCAGGTAGACAGAAAACTCAGGCTTGGGCTCACTCAGGCTGTTTGTGTGTGTGTGTGTGTGTGTGTGTGTGTGTGTGTGTGTGTGTGTGTGTGTGTGCTTCAGGAGACTCACCTAATAATGCACTCTGGGATCTGGATGGATTCCATTGGGATGAGCTTCTCCAGCTCATCCAGGCTGGACACATACTTTATCTTACTGCTGAACTTGGCACTGAGAGTAGAGAAACACACACACACAAACACACACACACATTAAAACACAGGCAGGTGACAGCACAATGAAAGCAACTGGCTCGGTCTCAGAGGAATAAAGTTGGTGTTTGCTTTTTCACTCCGCAGCGAAACACAAACACTAAAGTTGGGAGGGATTAAACCCACATGGCTGGAATGAACCTGGAAGGCCAGCCTGCTGCAAACACACGTGATGAATGAGGAAAACCTTCACACACTCGGTCCGTCTGTGTTTACCACAAAGTACCACGGTTCCCGGCGTGAATATCATTAGCTACAGTGTTCTGGGCGACGGAATCTACTGGATGTGGAGAGTTTTAGACAGGACTGAACCAACCTGATGAAAGGCTTGGTGATGGCCAGGACGGTCCGGATAAACCACGAGGGATGCAGGATGATGAAGGATTTCAGGTTCTTCCTGAGCCTTCTGTCGATCATCTGGTAGCACTTCTTCAGCCAGCCCAGGCCGGGCATCCTTCTGTGGGGGGTGGCGCCGTTCAGGTACACGATCATGTAGTCCTCGGCCACCATCAGCTCCAGCGTGCTAATCACGTACCTGGACGGAGACGTGGAGAGTTAGCATTTGAGGCTAATGTTGAAGTCAGCTCAGACCAAAGACCATTCAAACGTGTGGCTAAAGTTTCTGCGCTCATGTAAAATGGAATAAAATTTCCAGCGATGGAAAAACCAGCGGCGTTTTCTTTAAAAATTGGCCCTTTGATGTCAGCGTTGCAGCACTCCTGAGTTGCTGGAGTTGCTTTCAATTCTCCTGCAACCCAGACGAGCCGACCACCAGCTCTCCGCCTTCCCCACCTTTCTTTTCAGTCAGCGGGGGAACTTTGTCGCCCGCTTTGAAAATAAACGTGACGATATTCTCGGCTAACGCCGTCGCCTCCCGAGCTCCTCCGACGTTCCCTCTCATCCAGCACACGCCAACGCGGCCGCATTGATCTCCTTCCTGACAATGGCACTTGTGACGGCCTTCAGACCTCAGGCCATCTGCTGTCTGGAGCTGGACAGGACACAGCTCGCCTCCTTTCATCCCCGTCCAAAAAGCCTCCGAGGTGCCATCTTTTCACAGAGCAGCCTGTGGCGTCGCTAACACGCCGTCCAAGAGAGCGCCGCAACAGCGCCAGCTTTGAAGATCGCTGAGCCAAACATTGCTAACTATAGCAACACCGAGTTCAGGGATAGAACATCATCATCGAGCTTCCGGTTAGCTAGCTAGAGCTGGCGGGAAAGTGCAGAACGCAGCAAAAAATCAGAGGCCTGACCTATTATTGTTATTACTTTGAAATAGAATAAAAACAATGTGGATCTTTTGTGTTGTGACACCCACAGAAAGAGGTTTTCCATGATTTCGTGGTAGTCTTCTCTGTCGCTGTCGGGCAGGAAACAGGCCGCAAACACGATGATGGCGTTCACTTCGTTGCCGTAGTAGCCTTGAAGAAAAACAAAAACCCAGACCACAATAAACGATCCTCTGCTTTTGTGGTGTGAAGGACAGTTTTCACAGGGGACAGAGGGACGCGGCGTCCACACCTCCGTGGGAGATGACCCTCATGTATGGCTCGATGATCTTCATGTTGATGCGGTGCTCCTGCTCCCCAATGATGACCGTCCTCCACAGGCGGACGTCCCGCCGCTCCTCCTCGGCGCTGTACGGGGCGATGGGATCATGTGGCTGGCCGGCCCCGCCCCTGCCGGGCCCGCTGGGCTCGCCGGGCCCGCTGGGCTCTGACAACAGACAGACAGACAACAATGCTGCGTTTCCACGGTCACGTTGTCATCGGAGCTTTTATACTTTTGGTATTGAACCAAAGCCAAATGTCCAACTGTGCTTCTGAGGGGGTGGAGTCCCACCAGCACACACACCTTCCCAGTCCGTCTCGTGGTCGGTGTAGTCCAGGTAGTCCCCTTCGTCCGGCGTGTCCAGCTCGTCCACGTCGATGTCCAGGTCGTCTGGCGTCTCCCCGAGGTCGTCCTCACTCTGGTCCAGCGACAGGCTGATTCGAGGGGCGGAGAGCTTTTTACGTTGACCCGGACCTCCCTGCAGGGGTAGGGAGGTGGGCGGGGCTACAGGAGACGCACAAGCGCAATGAGGGCTGGGAAAACCCAACGTGGAAACACACATGTTTATACAGGTGGGGTTATTAATCTCACCGGGTCTGATGTCGCCCCCCTCGGGGTTCATCTTGGTGTCAAGATCAGGCCAATCCGCCGGAGGACCTAAGAGAGAGCAGGGGAGAGACCATCATTGGAGCGGCACATCGGCTCAGAACACGGGTGGGGGGCAGGTCTTGGGGGGGACAGGCCTCCATGGCTGCTGGACCCGGGGGGGAAGGACGGGGGGGGGGGGCAGAAGACAAAGACATTCAGGGTGAAAGGTCAATCTCCTCCAGCAATCATCCTTCAAACTGAGAACCTGGGAGGCTGGGGGGGTTTGGGGGGGTCGGTGTACAGGGCAGGGGGGGTTGGGACAGCACAACAGGCTCGCTCCTCTTCCTCTCCACTCTCCCCTCTGAGGAGGGCGGTCACATGACCAGGCGAGGATGCAAATCCAGGGAACGGCCTGTGGGTTTTCCCTCCCAGGACGACGGAGGAAGCAATGAAGACGCAGCTGCAGCGTTCACGGGAAGGTGGGGGAAGGTGGGTGGGGGTGGGGGTGGGGGTGCAGGGGGCTGATCGCCATCATGGAGGCGCACAGAGATGCTAGCATCATGAGACCGCGGTTCCACAGCAGAGAAAGTGGTCCCTGCGTGGATGCAGAGCAGCGATTCCACGGTGACGGCAGCCCCTCCCTCAGCCTGGCTTCCTGTCTGGTGACGGTGCTGCAAACCAGAAGGTTCCCGTTCCCCCATGCTCACTCCCACCCCCCCAGCCCCCCATTTCCAACCCCTCTGGGACAAAAGCCGTCTACTCACCGCTGCTGAGGGCTCGGAGCGCTGCTCTGTCCTCGGCGTTCCCTGCCTGCTTCCCTGCCTGCCGCCTCTCCGTGGAGATGCTCAGCTCACAGCTTCCACCATCTTTGTGGTCACGTGACCCGGGGCCGTTACCATATAAGGCGGACGGCCTGCTGTAGTGGCTCTCTGCCACAGAGGGCGCTGTGGCAGTGGAGCTGACAGCGCAGGGTGCGTGTGTGTGGCGATTGCGCATGCATGAGCTTGAGTGTGCAGATGCAACATTTTATCAGCTTTAACAAAACCAAATCTAGTTACAAACAACAACACGTGAACAACAGCGGACCGCCATGACGGCGCCAGGCTGACCGTCTCCACCCTCACGTTTGCCAAACGGCAGCCGTGAAGCCGCCGAAACCACCAGCCTCACAGGTGCTGTCCCCTCGTGTGGACACAGGCCCGGGTCCCTGCAGATCTGTTTTCCACTTACCGCAGCTCTGGCAGAGTCCAGCCCGTCAGCCCTTCACGGTGGCGGTGGTGGCGGTGGTGGCGGTGGTGGCAGTGGTGGTGTTGTTTATTCAGGACAAAGGTTGCCGCCACGCCTGCACACGCCTCCTGCAAGTTAATCAGTGCTGGGACGGTAAGAATGATGCCTGGCGGAAGTCAAACTCTTTATTGGTTCTGTGCTGGAGCTCAGAGCCTGGTGGTGGTGTTTGGGGGGGGGGGGGGGGGCAGATTCTAAACAGGGCGGAAAATCGACAATCACTTCAAAGGATTTCAAAGAAGAAAGTGTGGATCTGGGCAGGTTCCCTGCGGAGCTGCAGCATTCTTGGCTGCTACGCCTCTGCCAAACCAGTTTGACACCAGTAATGATCGGTCTGGTGAACCTCAGCATTCCAGCACGTCTGTCCTCATTCGATGTTGAAGTCTCTGAGATGCTCCCTGAAGAGCGTGTCCTTGACGGCGGTGAAGACCACCTTGATGTTCTTGGTGTCGGTGGCGCATGTGAAGTGGGAGTAGAGCGGCTTGTGGCCCTGCCTGTGCTGCTTCCGGTACAGCTTCAGGATGAAGTCTTTGGCTGAAACGGCATCGCCGCGGGGTCCTGCGGGGGTGGGGGACGGGGAGCGGCACAGCGCCAGCTGCTTGCTCAACGCTCGGTTCGCTTCTCGGGGACGTGAGGCCGGGTGGTCACGTGACTTACCATTGTAGGCCGGGAAGTAAGTGGCCAGGTGGGAGTAAGCGATCTTCTCCTCCAGCAGGTCGGTTTTGTTTAGGAAGAGGATGATGGAGGAGTCCTGGAACCAGGAGTAGGAGATGATGGTGGTGAACAGGGCCAGACTCTCGCTCAGCCGATTCTGCAGAAGAAGAGCGGAGACGTGTGAAGGGCAGCCGCAGACCGCCGCCCAAGCGCAGGCGCCGCCTTTGTCCTTACGTCATTCTCGCTCTCGTAGAGGACCTGGTCGTACTCGTTGATCGCCGCCAGGAAAATGATGGAGGTGACGTTCTCGAAACAGTGGATCCACTTCCTCCTCTCGGAGCGCTGGCCGCCCACATCCACCATCCTGCTCACAGCAGCCTGTCACTCATCCGCCTTGACTCCCAGGTTGGAGTTTTATTCTGATACGCTGTGGAGAAGCTACCTGAAGATGACTTTGGAAAGGTCGAAGGGGTACTCGATGATGCCCGTCGTGGGGACCCGGACCCTCAGGACGTCCTGCAGGGTGGGTATGTAGGACGCGGCCGTGATTCTGTCCAAATCATCCAGGTAGCTGGAAGGTTTGACGCCGTTTTAGTAGAACCGCACGCTGGCGAAAACTGGAAGCGTGTAGAACTGCGCCGGTCTCACTATTTGGCAGAGTCGGAGAGCTGGAACTCCCTCCTGCGTTTGTAGCAGCTTCGAACTCCGCGGTCGCTCCACACGTGCCTGATGGCGTCCACCTGCCAGGCCTCCAGAGTGGACACGCGGTTGGCCTCCACCTGGATCAGCTTCTTCGCATAGCTCTGAAAACACATTTCTGCCTTTGACTCCGAGGCCTGAGCGCCATTTCGCACAAAGGCTAGCATACCTGCGCCAGGCTAATGCGGCGGTAGTCTGCCCTGCTTGGCGGACTGCAGATCTAACTGTTTTACCGACACGCGGAGGTTCTCACAGCGTTCCGTTCCATGCTGTAGTGGATGTGAAGCGTTTCCATGGCGCTCGCCAGCGCCTGGACAGCGGTGAGGAGGTTCTGAAGCACCAGGCTGGTGAAGCCTTTCCTGTCGGTCTCGCTGTATCCAGCCCCGTGGATGATCCTCATCTGTTTGATGAAGGTGCTCTTGCCACTTTCACCAGTGCCTGCAGGGAAATCAGATCACAAGGAGAATTAAAAGAAAAAAAAAGCACAACCTCAGCGTTTTGGGGTCTTTTATATATAAAGCCTTTCCATCGCCACAGCACACCACCGGGATTAGAAATATGTGCGCTATAAATCTGCAGGTGCTGCATTATCCGTGCTCATAAAGTGCTCCACACGTCCAGCAGCATTAATAAATAATTAATATACTAAATCACTCGTGCGAAAGAGGAAGAGACATTTCAACTTCAAAAGCAAGAAGATAAAATGGTTGGAGGAGAAATGGCGAGTGGACCTTTCTCATCATCCACATGAGGGCAACAGCAAGGCAGCTGGGCCGCCCATTAACGAGGAGGCAGGAAGAAGCGTGGCCGTCAGACCACCGCGGGCGCTCCGGGGGCCAGCGGCTTCGTGGACGCGCCGCTGAAAGCTGCTCTCCCACAGCCGCTAATAAAGAGAAGCCGTTTGGAGTCCTTCTACAGCCCACCACCGGACCACACAACCGACTGGCTGTGGTGGGACGGCGGCGGCAGCAATCAGGCCTGGGCTCCGGCCCAGCCGTCAATGATTAAACTCACCCAGCAGCAGGAGTTTGAACTCCCTCTGAGAGTTCCTCTTGTCGCGCTGGAGCTGCTTCTCGATCTCCTTGTGGATCCTCATCTTCTCCGCCTCTTCGCCGGACAGGCAGCACTCCTCCATGGTCGTCCTCGCTGGCGGACGGGGAAAATGCGAAGCGGCAGCGGCGATGGCGGGACGTGCGGCTCACCGGCGCTCTGCTTTCATTCTTCCTCTGCGGATTCCAGCTCAGGTGCATTCCTGTGGTGCGGCGGAGGCGGGCTGATGGGCAGTCCCTGATTACAGGTGCAAGATCCCGGCTTTAGCTCGCAGTCAACCCCTGAGGGGTCAAAAGGTCACACAGATAAACTGGAGTACTACAAAACGTGTCTTCTGTCTTATGCAAGGGTGGTTGGGTCGGTCACCGCAGGCGCGCGCTACACTCACCTAGAACGTGCACACCCTTCAGGAAAGGGCGGAGCTGAGGAAGATGATTAATCTTTGTTTTATTTGTCATTTTACCAAACCAGTTTTTTTTTTTTTTGCAAACACAGATCTGGGTTAGGACTTCAACTGAGGAAGTGGAACGTGTGTTTCCTGGTTCAGCCTTCTCTGAGGCCAGCGAACCCATGCTAACAGTAGCAGCCGCAGCGCTAATGGCTGAGATATTTGGGAAGAAACATAATAATAAAAAAAAACAGGCAAGGAGGTGAAAAACACCCGTTTCTTTCTCCACTCGCGTAAAAGCCAGCATCAGGATATCAGTGGTGAAGCGTCTTTGGAAGAAAAGCAGAGTTCATTCAAATCAGACCGTCAGGGGTCGTGTAAACATCAGCGGCGTGGATTCAGTCATTAAGGCTCGGTGACCCCGACGCTAGCAGGTAAAAAAAAAAGTACCAACCTATTTACAATCAGATCATAAATAACAGAACGACGTCTCATTTACATAGAAAAACAAACCATCAAACAGTCGCTCCTGCTGTTTAACGCAAAGAACGACAACAGAACATTGGAGCAGCAGAACCAAAAAGGATTCCCTTTGGAATTGGTGTCGCGTCGCTAACGAGCGCAGCACCCTAAAAGTGGAGGTTCCCACCGCAGGCAGGTACGGGGCGTGTGTGGAGTCCGGTGGAACACACAGGACATGAAGCACACACAGCTGACAGGCGACCCGTTAGGGCGCGTTGGCACCAGCTCGAAGAGTCCGGCTGCTGCATCGCTACAACCGCACGCACGCGTCCGCGACGGGGAGTCCGTGGAGAGGCGTGTGGCGTTCGAGGCCATGGAAATGTCCGTTTTCCGTTGCACGCATGTGCGGTGTGTTCCGCCGCCACAGAGACCGTCCACAGAGTCCTGGTTGAGGCAGCACCTTGATGTTGGACGCTGTCCTGCTACAGGGGGACAATGTCAGGTGGACGCTAGCTGCGCGAAATACGAGCGCCTCGCCGCCACCGCCTCCGCCTCAGACCAAGTTGTGGATCTCCAGGTTGCCCTGCAGGATGTGGTCCTTCACGGCGTGGAAGACGAAGCGGATGTTGTCGGTGTCGGTGGCGCAGGTGAAGTGAGAGTAGATGATCTTCTTCTCGTCGGGGTTGAGGCTGAAAAAGGCGTCCAGAATGAAGGACTTGGCCGCTTCCACGTCCTGCCGAGGACCTGGAGGGGAAGACGAGCAGCAGAGGCAGATGGGTTACTGAACGAGGGAAAGAACAGCAAAAACCCCCCAAAAAAACGACTGATCTGAGATGGAAACTAAAGGCGGGTTTGGGGACTGGAGGGGTGGGCGCGGTCCGTCCACCCACCGTCGTAATCAGGGAAGTAGTCGCCCAAGTGGGAGTTGATGATTTTCTCTTTCAGCAGGTCGATTTTGTTGAGGAACAAGATGACGGAGGTGCGTTTGAACCACTGGTAGGTGATGATGGTCTGGAACAGCGCCATGCTCTCCTCCATCCGGTTCTTTGGGGAAAAGGGGGGAGAAAGAGGAGGTTGGTCTGTCAGAGCAGCCAGTCAGTCAGTCAGTCGGTAGGTGAGCAGCCGGTGCAGGAGAGAGTGACTAAAGAGCTCCCCCTGCAGGTGGACACCGCGCACTGCTGCCACGGAGGGAGGAGGTGGAGAAGGCAGGGAAGGGATCTGCTTCAGATTAGCACAGCGGGAAGAGTCACCTCGTAGTCGGACTCCACGAGGACCTGGGTCGTACTCGCTGAGCGCCACCAGGAACATGATGGAGGTGACGTTCTGGAAGCAGTGGACCCACTTCCTCCTCTCGGAGCGCTGGCCGCCCACGTCCACCATCCTACGAGCACAAACAACACGGCATTTCCGCCGTTTACGAGCAGAGATCAGTCATGTTGGGATTCGTCTGCAACCGCCTCAGTGTGGACGTAAACGGGTGAAAGACGAGCCTCGGATGACTAATTGCTAAACAAGCTCCAGCTGTGGTCAAACGGGGCTAATGAGGCTAATGAGACGTAATGGCTTCCAACTTCCACGGCAACGCCGACACGAGGAAAAATAAAGGGGAGTCTGCAGGCAGGCTCAGAGCTCGGGGAAGCTGTGCCGCGGCTAACGAGATTTACCCCAAAAAAAAAAAACAACGAGCACCACTAGCGCGCTAACCCCCGGCAGCCTAGGTGGACTGAAAACGAGGCGGGAAACGCCCCGGCGTGGCTAGCACGGACTGACCTGATGACCACATTCTCCAGGTGGAAGGGGTACTCGATGATGCCCGTGGTGGGCACCCTGACCCTCAGCACGTCCTGCTGGTTGGGCAGGTAATTAGCAGCGGCGATGCGCTCCAATTCGTTCAGGTAGCTACGAAGGAAGAGAGAGAGGGGGATGGATCAGCGGTTGGTGCGGAATCCAGAGCTGGTTTGGTGACAGGCTCCAGCCTAGCAAGAGCCGTTTGTCAACAACGGAAGGAGAACTGAATGTGAAGCGCTCGAGAGCGTTAAACAGAGGGTGACAGGTTAAAGGGGTGGAACACCGCCAGCGCCGTCTGGATCCACTCACTACTTGGCCGAGTCTGACAGCTGGTATTCCCTCCTCCGAAGGTAGCATTCCTGGATCCCCGGATCGCTCCACAGGCTCCTGATGGCCTCCACGTAGAGACCGGTGAGTTTGGTGACCTTCTCCACCTCCACGCCGGCGATCAGGGCGGCGTTAGCCTGGGGCACAGGAGGAGATCACGCCATCTTAGTGACTTCCCTCGCTCCCTCTTTGCCTCGCCCATCACTTTTCTACGTAACGATGGATCCTTCAAAGGAAGGCAAACTTGCATGAGATCAGAAATCGATTCTATTTCCTGTGGGAGCCATTTGCTGAGTCATGCCAACTTACAGGTTTTGCTTTGTGGCAGTTTTTTGGTAGCAAACCTGGTAAAAATCCTCTACGAGAACGGGAGCGCCTCGGCGGCTTCCTGCCCCGTGAGAAAGCCGTCTCCTCGCCAGCCTTCGCCTCCTCCTGCGCGGCCGGAAATCCATTTTCACGGCTCCGTCTCCTCCGCTTTCATGCTCACGTCACTGCTCCTCGGAGCAACTTTGAAGGGATCAGTGGACGCTCTGCGCCTCTGCCCCGTTCATCCGCTTTCTCTTCTACTTCTCTTTCTTTTCTGGTTCCGGGCAGCAGATTGGAGCTGTGACTATAGCAACGCTAACCTGCAACCTCACCACTCACCTTAATTACATTGCTGTGAACAGGAACTAGTGCTAGCTGGCTAAAATGCTAAAGGCAGCAGCTTACATAAGAGCGGAGGCACAAGCTGGGAGGTGCAAACACACCTTCTTTCTGCTTAAAGGCAGGATGAGATGCCAAAAGGAGTCATCCTTAACTCGTGACTGTGGACACCTGGAATTTCCAGATCCTGATTCAAGGCCCGTGTTGAGAGACGGGGGGGGGGGGCAGACAAAGATAGAAACGTCCACAATTCAGCGCAAAAAAAGCGGAAAGGAAATCTTGAAAATGAGAAATATTTCAAGTGAGGAAGCCATTATTTCACGTCTGCTGAAAAGGAGAGGTGGACGGCCTCTAAACTCCCAACGTGCGGGTGGGCTGGAATCCAGGGCTGCCGTGACGAATGGGAGGTTCTGGCAGACCCGTCCCTACATGCCTGCCCGACGCCGTCAGTATCCGCTTCCCTTAAATGGCCGAAACTCTCCCGGGAAGGAGCGGGGGGGACAGCGGGACTGGAGCGCTATGGGGAGAGTGGAGCAAGCGTTACCTTGTTGTCCTCGTACTTGTAGGGGATCTGCAGCGCGCTCATGGCCTGGACCATGGTCTGCACGGCCGTGAAGATGTTCTGGTAGACCAGCTGGGTGAAGCCCCGCTTGTCCTCGTCGGAGTAGCCGCGGCCGTGGATGATCCGCATCTGCTTGATGAAGGTGCTCTTCCCGCTCTCGCCGGTCCCTGAGCCACACACACACACACATGTCATGGTGTTAGCGACCAGAGCTAAGCCAAAGCTGAGCCCAGGCCCTTACTGGGTTTTTCCCAGTCCTAACTGGAGCACGGTGATATCGGTGCCGACTCCCCACTTCTGAGGAAGCACGAAGGCGTATTTTTCTCTGCATTCTTTGGAACTGATGCATAAGAGCCTCTGGTCTCTGAATTTATCAGCCGTTGTGATCTGATCTCCAACGGCGGATGTGCGCACGCTCGGGCCAGCCGCAGCAGAACTGCAGTAAAACCATTAGGGAAGTTATGTAACAACCACTGACACACACAGTAAACACACCTAACCCTGGCCGCCATGACCCAACGCTGAACGCAGACGTTAGCTTTGACACGCCGGGATCCGTGCGCAAGGATTGCAAGGGGTCGATATCAGCCCGAGTGGAGGCGAAGGTGCCCCGTTCCAGACGCTTCAGCCGAGGTGAAACGGCGAACCTCACGTGCTCCCAGGCACCAAAACAAAAGCACTTGTGTTGCGCAACGCTGGACTTGATAACCTCCGCCGGTCTTTTACGGCGTCCTCGGACCCCAAGCCGCTCCTGTTTCTGCTCAGCCCGCTTGTAGAAGCAGCTCTTTGTCATCTTGCGGCCTGACAAAGCCGAGCCAGAGGACGGCCGGGCCTTTTCAGAGAAAGGACGGACAGACGGACCTGTGGAAGGTCGAGGCCTTCAAAAGAGCCCGCTCCAGCTGGCCCACATGGGCTACACTGGTGGTGTTCCCATCAGATTCCCAGCCGGAGCGGCCCTGCACCACCACCTCCCCACCAGACACGATGCGGGCGGTCCAATAACGGAATATTTTCTGCATGAACAATCAGATTGGATCACGGGTTGAGGAGCGGCCTGTGGAGGGAGAAGAACCGGTCCAGGCCACCCTGCTGGCTTCAGGTCAGCTGAGGAGCCGGAACTTTGTTGTGAAAGTTCCCGTCGGTAGTACGCAGGAATAACCTTTCACACAAAAGTATAACGCGATAATAACAACATCATCACGATATAAGGCGCTCCTGAAGGGGCCATTCTCGTGGGCTTCAAGTATTTTTATAGGTAATCAATAGTTTCCTGCATTAGTGCGGGAGCGCTGCGTCGCTGATAATCGATCGCTTTCAGATCCCGTCAGGAGGAAGATTTATTCCTGCTTTTATAGCAAGTGCGGAGAAAATAGAAGAGTTCGTGCAACTTAACTTTAAAAGCAAAACTTTTTTCCCTTTCCCTAGTTGTGTTTTTGCGCGGCGGCCGGCCCATCGGTCCCACCACCCTCCATCTAGCGGGCTCCAGGCCGGGGGCCAGGCGCGCCAGCGGGGGCCAGGCGCGCCGGCCTCCGCGTTCCCTCACCCAGCAGCAGCAGCTTGTATTCGCGGCGGCACTTCCTCTTGTCCCGGCGGAGCTGCCTGTCGATCTCGTCGTTGATCCTCCGAGCCTCCTTGGCCTCCGGGCTGAGGCAGCAGGCCCGCGCGAAGCTCAGCGTCATCGCCCCCGGATAGCGCGTCTCCTTCACGGCGCAGACACACGCCCGCCCTCGGTCAGAACGCACGGGGCTGGAAAACACAAAGCCACGGTGCCGGGTCCGCTTCAGGTTCTGGCTGGACTCAACACCGAGATTTACAGCACTTATTCCGAAAGAGAGCCGCTTCTCTTACCGCGTTCCTCCCCAGAAAAGAGGAAATGGACTTTGGGCAACTTCGGCGGGGGGAGCCTCCCAGCTTCAGCCCTGCTCGGCTCCGGGCGCGCTGGGATGAAGATGGCCGACTTTCACTTGGGAAAAACTTCCACAAGCACAAAGGCGAGCGGTCTCCAGGGCGGGACAGGGCAGCGATGCGGGGATAGCAGGCTTCTGGGCTCGGAGACGCCCTCGGCGGCGGCGGCGGCGGCGGCGGCTGCGGAGCTCCGGGCGGAGGGCGGCTCGGACCATGTGACGGCCGGGGGGCCGAGCTCTGCTGGGAAGCCGTTTGGTTTATTACACGACGGGAAGTAATATCCGGTGTTCACTGAGGATGGATGTGACAAGACGCATTACCTCAATGAAAACCAATTACGGTTGGGAACAAAAGAAATAAATAAAAAGAAATACGTGCGGATTTCTAGAGCAAACACAAACACACAAAAATAACACACTTTCGATTTTTCTGTCATTTACCAACATAAACCCATAAATATCCGGGCCGAATGTTTATGTCTGCTTTTGTTCACAGAGTAACAATCAGAATGAGTGAACCTTTGCCACTTGGTCCAGAAAGGCTGGATCCAGAAAGGCTGGATCCAGAAAGGCTGGATCCGAGGCTCCAGCCCAGCCCAGCTCCTCTGGTATCTGATCCCAGCAGCTCGAGGCCATTTTCTTCCTCAGATCTCCTCTTGCTGACTGTTTCAGGTCCTCCAGGCTGACAGTCAGCCAGCCTTCCGCCACAGTTCACAGCGTCACAGGCATCCGGTGACCCCCTAGGGCCCTTCTTTCACCTTTTTAAGTAAATAAATCTCTGCGTGCGCGTGAACTGCGACAGACTTTATTTACTCAACACCTGCAGGCACTACAGATATCAGACAGTCTAAGGAGAAGCAGACACGGAGTTACCGTTGTTAAAAAAAAGAAAGAAAGAAGGAAAGAAAGAATCAAGTCTGACATTAAGGCTGCATTACAGTCCATCACAGTGAAGAACACCAAAGAAATGAAAGAGGGAATCCACACAAACGAAAAGGACCAAATCCACCGGTCCATCCATCCGCTCATCTATGGGACAGCAAGTCAGAGCGTTAGGGAAACGTGCACACACACTTTCTCCAGATCTTTAAAAAAAAAAAAAAATCTTTGAAACGATTTCCCTCCTCGGCGTAAAGCAAATGAGTGACTTTTAGAAAATATGTACAAATGGAATTCCTGCAGGTCAGAGGTGAGATGATACATCCCACCTCAGGCTTCGCCCTCAGCCAGCGGCTGTGAAAAACCGAAGTCGGCCCAAACGCTCGTTTTCGTTGACGCTCCTTGCGCAAGCATGGCGTTTTTCCATTCGGAGTGTGCTTCGATACCGGGCGGGGAGGGGGACCACAGGAGGCTTTCCTTACAAAAAGATTACATTCTGCATGCTGTACTAAAACCAGAGAGAGAAAGTCTGGGAGCGACTCACGACACCGAAAGCACACAGATGAGCTCACCCCAGTGATGGCACAGAAAAAGGAAAAGAAAGGATGAAGACACCAGCTACCAGCTTCATGTCTGCCGTTCCAGTTCACCAGCCTCCTCGAGGCAGAACCTGAACTTCAGGACAGACGTGGGACTAAAGGGAGAGAGCGCATCTGTCCGAGGGGGAGGAATGTGGCCTCCTGACGGGAGGAGCGAACCGGACGGCGGCGTGGCTCCGTCCTCTGGTCGGATCCTAGAAGAAGCGGCCGGAGTACTGCCTGACGCTGGAAGAAGACGGAGACAGGCTGTGAGGAACGTTTGTCTGCTTTTGTGGGGGATAAGAAACCAGCGGGCTGAACCGGTGCGCGTGCCTGTTCTGCAGAAGGTACTGGGCGTTCTGGATTTGGTCTTGTGTCCCTGTGATGGTGATGATGCGGTCCTCAGAGCCCTCTAGTGGCTCATCGATCTTGATGGACGCCCCGCACTCGTGGCGGATCTGCTTGATCCTCTGGCCGCCCTTGCCGATGATGGAGCCGGCCAGCTGAGAGAGAAGCCCGCGGGCTGGAGTGAGGGTGGAAAGACTCGGGAGGGAGGGTTTTATAGAGGGGGGGGTCGAGCTGGCTTACGTCTTTGGGGATGGTCACTTGCGTGGTGATGACCGGGCCGCCGATGTCGCTGTACGAGCCTCTGCTGCCTGCGGAACAATGGGAGGGAGAAGGCGTCATCAATCTGTCTTTAACTGCCCTGTGCCAGAAGAATCAAGGCTCCCTGCGGGTTAGGAGGCAACACAGAGGGACAATGAGAATCCATCCCCACTCACCAGACTCAAAGTGCTCCCAGGAAGATTTGCTGTCTTTGAAAAACAGCGGAAACAAGAAAGTGACAAATGAAAACGCGCCACGGGGACAAAGACACCATAGTACACAAAGCAGAAAACGTATGGCGGAGATAGATTCGGTCCTTTGGCTCAGGCTGTTTAGCCGTAAATATAACTGCTAGACCGGGAGGGGAGGGGAGGGGAGAGGAGGAAGCAACAGGACAGAACAGGCAAACAGCTGTTCCAGCCTGGGAAGGTTAGCATGTGCAACATCTGCTAGCAAAACCGAGAAAACAAAGCAGGGAGGCGCTTGAGTCCATTCAGATCTAATTCAACAGCATGTTGCCCTGATTTCCTTTGACGGTGGTTCAGCTTTTAAGATTTCACGCTTAAATGGTGGCGGCATTTTTCTCCTCAACCCTGGAAACAGAAAAATGGCAGACGATTCCTTTGAACAGCCCAGTTGGACTTCCATTGGAATGCTGGAGAACCGAGGAGAGCAAGTCCAACACAGTCAATTAGGGCGCCCCACTGACACGAATAAGGATGGCAGATGTGTCACCGCATCCTCCAGCGGCACAAAGTCTGCACCAAATTATCCGGGATTTGAGATATATTAGAACATCCTGGCGTCACGGCGACAGAGCTGGTCACATTTAGCGCATCGGTCTTTGTGTATAGTCTACGGGCGCTGTCAAACAACATCATTATCTTTGATGAAACACACAAATCACCATCACATCTACATCAGCAACACTCACCATATCTGCTGCCACTCTGCAGGTCCGGATGGATATGAGGGGAGAGAAAAAAGGAAAATATGATTAAAGGATCCCAAACTGATGCTTGTCATTAAGATTTTGTAAAGTTTTCAGCATACAAATGAGCCACACACTCCACATTCTTCCTCTTCTCGTTCCGGCCAGCTCTGAGCGAGTAGTCATGGGGTTTTTTTTGTTTTTTATCCGGAACAGTCCAAATTACCTGAAGCACAGACTCAGCAAGGTGTTGGAAGTGTTCCCTGAGGATCTGAGTGCAGATTCCAAAGCAATAAGCCCCAGCACATTTGTTCTGCATCACTCATGCTTCAGACATTCCCCTGCACGTCGGAAAATCACACTGCCACTGCTGAAAATATCCAGGACACAGACACACCAACCAGCTACATGCCATGCTCATTTCGTTCCCAAATTTAAAGATTTTTTTTCCAATGAGCTCTGCCGGACGTGTGGCCCTCAAGCCGCTCTGCAGAAATACTGTATCACTGTTGTCTGAATATTAGGTTGTTATTACACAAAAGAGATGACGGACATGAAAGACTGACTGCACTGACAATATCAGTGGCTTCTAAAGTGAAACTTTAATCTGATATTTGCATAAATCAAATAAAAACTTCCTCAAAGAATATCAAATATATTTGATCAAAGGGTTTTTTAAAAACAGCATTTTTGGGGCGAGCGGGACCTCAGAGGAACCCGATCAGGAACTGCCTTGGTTTCATCTCAAGTTCATTTGCTCGCCTCGTCGATCTCTGGACAACAGCTGCTCGTGGTATCCAAGGAGACCACTGTTGCCAGGCAACGGCAGACCTAAACCGGCGTGCGTATACGCTGTGAACGCATCATGGCGGCCGCGCCTCCGTGCTCAGGTTCGCTCACAAACAACAGGTTCCAGCCGCCTGGTTGGAAGACGTTTTGGACGCCGACGCCACTCACCATGCTGTCGTAGCGATCTCCCCTGCTCCTCCTCTCGCTGGAGCAGAAAGAAGGGTTAATGCAGCGTCCTGCACGGCCAAGTACTCTGTTGTGTTTTTGCCTGGCAATCGATGGCTGCTAATCACGCCCTGACGTGTGCTCACCTCGGTCGCTCGTCCATGCTGCTGTGGTAGCTGCTGTGGGAAAACCGGTCTCCTCTGCAAGAGGAAAAACAAAAAAACACATTTCTGACAACCAACAGGTCCGGATATCGGAGCAGAGACGTCGGGTGGCGCTCCGACCGCACGGTGGGGATCAAACCAGGTCTTACCCGCCTCGTGGAGGTGGCGGAGGGGGCAGAGGCAGGTTACGAGCTCGGCTGCTGCCTCGTCCGCCTCTGCTCAAGGGCGGCGGCGGCGGGCCCCGGCGGGGGCTGATGTCGTCGTATAGTCTGCGGGAGGGTGGCGGCGGTCTGCTGGAGCGAACGGGGGGCGCGCGGTCGAAGCCTCCGCGCACGCGGATGGGGAAGCCGCTGATGGGCCGCCTGCCCCTGTCCTCGAACATCATGGTGAAACCGCCGTAGTCGTACGTTTCGTCGTAGAAATTGGGGTCGTAAGGCTGCGCGCGGCCTTTGATGGGGGTCTGCAATGAAAGAAAAGGGGTGGTGTCGGCTGTACGTCACATGACCGGTAACAGCGAGCGAAGCTCTTGAGCGTGTCTCAGGTGTAAACTGGCCTCTGACACCAGCTCCAGAATCACTTTGATGCATTCGATGACGCGCTCAGGCTTTCCTCCCACCAAGACCACCCTGTCGGTGGAGTGTGGACAGCATTCCTGGAACAGCTTGATGGTCGTCTGCGTGTTCTAGGGCACAGAACCCTGCGAGTTTTAGACCTCCGCCACCAAAACCAGGCAGAAAGCCACAGCAAGAGTCGGCCGTACCTCTCTGAGCTCCTTTATCTTGGCTCCTTTCACCCCAATGATGCCTCCTGCCAAACTCTGATGGATCAGCAGGCGAAGCTCGCTGTCAAAATCAATGCCGCTGTAATGCTGATACTAGAGACACACAAAGAGCAAATATGCAGGGCCGTCGGCCCTTAAATCTACCAAAGATGAGAAAGCAGTGGTGCTGACCTCCTCCAGAGTTGGGATGATTTTGAGGAGAATCTTTCCAATGGTCTCGATGCTGGCATTCACGCTCAGGATTCTGTCAGGAACCATTTTGGTCAATAAGAAGTGAGGTATGACAGGGGAAATATGCCACAAAATAATTCAACAACTGAAAAAGAGGCATTCCAATCAACAGTAACCGTCACCTCTGTGAGCGGTTCTAAACTACGACAGTCAAATCAGGCCAGCTGAACGTCTTCCCGAACGCTACATCGGTTAAACGAGAGGCCGACATGCACTCGATCTGAAATTATTTGAAAGTAAGAGAAGCCTTGGGGAGGATGGCAGCTTCAGAGCAGCTCAAATGAACATGAGACTGGCCACACAGAAACTGGGGGGAAAGAGGGGAGTAGGGTGAGAGAAAGAGAGAAACCTTTGTATTACCATCCCACCACCAGCAAGTTGGGATAAAGGAACACAGAACCTGAAGCAACAGCCTGCCACGACGTCCGTGCGCCAGCACACCTTCTTGTTGTGACCAGGGGGTTGGGGAACAGGGAGGGGGGTAGGGAGAGTAGAGGAGGGCTCAGGGCTGAGGTGAAGAAGAGACAAGGCGGAGCAACGGGGGAAAAGAGCAACACAGCAGGTTGAGGGGGAAACATGAGTGGTTACCGGCTACTCTGTGGCACAGGACAGAAGCAGCGTGGAGGGCGTCTTTGCAGGGTGGGGGTGGGGGGTGGGGTATGAAAGTGTCGGGACGCAGCTCTGATGCATCTTGTGAGAAAGTCAACATGAAAAATGCAGCACGACGAAATAAAGGGACGACACCAATGACTGCCGAAGCGTCTAGACAGGAGGCGGAGCTCTGAGAGAAACCGTGGACAGTGATGCTGAAAGGAGGGAGTGGAGGGGTGGAATGGAGGTAAAGGAGGGGGCGGAGGGGGGCCCAGGTGAGCCACAGGGGACAGAAAAAAGAAAAGATCTGCACCCTCCAGAAAAGTCACAGAATTACACATCAAAGCAATGGAAAACAATCAACAGCTGCCCCGCTAATCAGAGGAGAGCGACTAGTGGGCAGCGGGCCGTCGGCGATTCTCTGCACGGACAATCAGCTGTGATGGCAAATCCAGATCAATGAAGATGTGTCAATGGACAGAGAAAGCAAAGGGAACAATACACGTCTCTTACAAGTGGAGGTGGAAT
>CAAE01014533.1:964982-976615 GCA_000180735.1 Tetraodon nigroviridis | reverse complement strand
AAGGGAAGGGCGCGGGAAAATCCTCAATGTGGCGACAATTCAAGATAACTAAAAGTTGGCAATGTGACGACGCTGGTAAGACAATGGCCAACCACCTACACTACTCAATCGCCTGCTCGATCATACGATCACGGTCGTCCGGAGGTTGGGCCAGCGTCAAGGTGGGCAACGCAGGAGGGGCATGTCGATCCAGGACATGGGCAACGGAGGAAGGTGGCCAAAAATAAAAGCAAAAAAAAGTAAAGGAGAGGGGAAGAGGGGGAGAAGGAATACATTTTTAATTGAACACATGCTAAACTTTGACCCAAAAAGTGAACTGAGAGACTAGAACTGTGAGTCAAGAAGAACAGAAAGTGTGATCTGGACAAAGATAGGCTTTAAAACTCATTTACTGTACACGCCTGGGAGGAACTCAGGCACCTTCTCTCATGTTCAGACACTCGGGGGAAGTAGGATCATGTAGAATATATCAATCTGGGACTTGACTCACTAGATACCTTCCTTCATTATGAATCAATTCACATCTGCACACGTGTGTTGTGCTGGTGTACTTACGTCTGTGCGCAGGGCTTTTATGTTCTTGCCACCTTTACCGATAACGGCGCCGGCGTTCTGTGAAGAAGAAGCGTGTTCAATAGATGTCCTAGGGAGGAGGAGGAAGGAGAGGCAGCAATGCAACCCAACAAAGTAGGGGATTTACTTTGCTTTGTAGTAATATGCGTAGCTCCACCATTTCATCTGCATTCCTGGAGCGTTTGAAGGCATGCTCCTCATCCATGTCCTCTGCCGGGCGTTTACCTAACAGTAAAGATCATTCTTATCAGTGCTACCGTTTTATTAGATTACGCCATTTTTGCGGTCACAGAACCATAAGATTCAAGATTCTGGCACATATTAAAAACAAAATACAAAACTGGTGATGGAAGGAGACTCCATTCCACCCCAACAATAGGTGGGTTTATTCAGCAGCCAACTCTATTCTGGATTAAATCCAGCACCACCATGCAGCACAGGAAAGGCTGCCCAGGGCCCACTGAACAGCAGTATCTTGGACAAGACAATTCCGCAACCATCTGACACGTCCACATGCTACACATTAAAAGCCAGAAATGTTCTGGCTTTACACTTTTAGCCTTTCAAGGGAACTACTTAATGATTTATCACCACATCATTTTACCACTGCTTATTTGCTTTCAGACAGTTATATCTTTGCATCGCTGACTGGATGATGACATTTTCACTCAGATGTGCAGTTCCTAAGAGCGTAAGATCTCACCGTTAGCATCGGCGTTGCTGAATGAGTTGTCTTTGTCCTGATCTTTGCTTTTAACGTCCATCCTCTTATACCAGCGCTGGAATACAAACAGGACCCTCGACGTGGATCTGGTGGTAGGAGGATGATTAAAAAGAAATCAAACATAGTAGGAATACTAATGTGCATTCATAGTATTTAAACAAGAACATATCCCACAGGTACACAGAAAGATCTAAACATCACCTGATATTTATTTATGACAACTTTAATATTTTGAAAATACAGTTTCCAGGGTTGACGTGGCCAACATTACACAATAAAACATTAGAAAAGCATTCAGAGAGCGTAGAGTAGATCATCCTATTAACTGAACGCTACAGCATCAGTCAATACCGGGAGCCCCTGGATCTGGATGAGGCCTGGAAACGCTGGATAAATCATTCCCAAACACACGGCGCAAGGCTGCGCCACTAAACTATACAAAGAAAGGTTACAACAGAGGTTACAAGATAAGATTAGCCTTGTTTTGCAAACACCACAAAGACACGCTGATCTCATTCCCTAATATGATGCTAATTAGCAACACACCCCGATACGCTAAAAATGAATGATTTCGTTAAAAAAAGGGGCAAAATAGCGTAGTTTTTTGTGATGCGCAAAACAATTCTTACACTTTCTGTTAAAACACACGCAAAAAATAAAACAAATGAACAAAAAAGACCAGGTGTTCGTCCCCTGATGAGGCCGGTTGCGCGCAGAAGTTGTCTGGCTTTTTAGCCTTGTTGACGTGACTTTGCTAACCCAACAGCCCTGCTAAGCTAACTAGTACATATTTCACCAACGAGTGTCCCCCAGCCACAGTGTAACCTACCCGAAGTGACTTTTCAGCGTTCGTTGGCTAAAAATAAAACAAAAACAACAAAAAAAAACCAGAGCTGTAGAATCAAGATATACGAATAACGCCAGCAGATAAATCAATAAGCGCTGCAAAACGCGACACCTAAACACGACGCAGCATCGCAATGTCGCAATGAAGGGAGTTGACGGTGAAAAATCCCAAACCTGTGGCAAAATCACGTCCAGTGGCGACGCTCAATCGATCCGGGGGAAGGATAACACGTTTTCTCCAGCATGGGCAGAAAAAGGGCCGCGTTCGGGATGAGCCAGGCCTGCGCAGAGTCGACCCACGGGCATCGGCGCGCGGTGCATGCCGGGTAATGGGTCCCGGACGTGCGCGTGCGCTCCCCGAAAATATGCGCGAGAGGAAGCCGCGCGTGCCAGAAACCGAAAGCGTCGGTGACGTCACGCCAAATTGAGTCGAATGTTGTACAAAAGGGATAAAAGTTGCTTTTCAAACGCTCACGATTTAGAATCGCGCTCAGTAATTTATATTGCTGTCAGTTACCCAACGCCTAAAATCACAAATGTCCCTCTATCCAAACCTGTTTTTGCACAGTTGGAGTGCCTAAAAAGGCAAGCGTCATTATGATTATTTTCTTGGTACGTACATTTTAATGCAAGGAAGCACTAAGTAAGTTCATTATATTCATTTATTTTTGTTCTGTCAAAATAAACATCTTATTTTCCATGGAAAGAGACATATTTATGACATAATAAATCAAAAGTAAAACAATTAGAACATAGATGGGGTATATCGGCGTAAAAGCAGCCTATGCTCTAATTGAAGCCAGTTGAGGATGGTTCATCAGTGGGCTGTGAGAGCTGCGAGGTTCAAGACAAGTCTGCCACCAACTGGTCCGGGGACAGAAGGCCCGAGGCTCGGATGAGAACTTCTCCTCCCCCAACAATCAAACTGCATGAGCAGCTTCTGAGCACAACTCAATCAGTGTCTCCTCACACACTGAGTCATTACCCGGACCGAAGGATCCATCACGTCAGCAGCTGACTCCAGTCCACTTTTAGAATTTTCTATACTTTCCACTAATTGAGTTTTCTCAAGGCCCTCTGAATGTACAAATTAGATTCCATTTTCCCTCAAATAAGATTTATTTCGTCTTTGCATCCACGAATGCAGATGTCAACATTTTGCCTGGAAATTATTTAGATGTTTGGGAAATTCAGTCTGCAATTAAAAGCTTCATCTGATTGGGTCCAGATGAAAAGAGATCTGTAGCATTATTGCTTTCTCTCATGTCACTGCATTGTTAGCGCTCATCCACAGTAGCAGGAAGTTTGAATTTAATAAAGAATCCCAACTCTAATTTGGAGTAAACAGAGGAGAGAAAAGAGTGGGGACCAGAGGGGGCAGCCACAGTTTCAATCTCATTGAATTCTTCATCCAAAAGTGATAATTATCACGGAGATAAACATGTTTGCTAAATGTCTTTTAATCACTTCTGATGTCAATATGTTTCTTTATTGTTCTGTGTCCCGGCAGAAAGATGCCAAGTCCCACGATGCCGCTGACCTTTGCGGTTGCAACAGAGCCCTTCAGTGATGGACATGGACCCGCGGAGCCAAAAGGGTGCTCTTCCATTCGCTTCCTGAGGTCACACCACATTTGAACCCCAGAGCTGGATCTAGGTGGAGTCCAGGGGACATCCACCTCACCAGAACCCCCACCTCCTCCGCACTGCCATGTCACCCCGTCTCCAGATGTAGAGTCAAACATCTGTAGCAGGAAAATAAAGAACGCTCGTCCCCCTTCTATACACTGACGTTGCCATGGAGACAGATATAATTCAGTTCTGGATGTTTCTTATAAGGAGGAGGGGAGAAAGGAAAAAATCCTGACATTGTCAGCGCTGTTTGTAAAAAACGAATCACCATGGTGACGCTAACCATCTGGGCTGTGTCACAGACCGTGTGTCCACACGGAACATGCCCCCTCATTAGGAATCAACTTCAGGAATCCTGGGATCTATTTAGAATTATTTGATCACTCCCCCAGCACATTATCATCATGAGACAGAACCTTGTAAATAAAACTATAGCGACGACGACAACAACAACAACAAAGACAACAACAACAACAACAACAATAATAATAATAATAATAATAATAATAACCATTATTATCATTCTCATTATCATTATTATTATTACTACCATCATTATTATTATTATCATTTGCAGTTCATTTCCGTGCTCTGATGAAAACGTGACCACTGGAAGCTTGCAGTCATGGTAATTATTTTTCATAGATGACTCCCAGCTTGTGCGTCAGCCGTACGTCACACCACGGGCCTAATGGCCAACCGCGCACTGGTGCTGCTCCGTGTACGAGTGCGCGTATTTTATGGAGTGGGGGGGGGGGGACGTGTTTTTTTTCCAGTTTTTTTTCTAATACGTGGAGTAAGTCAATACAAGTTTTCAAACGCACCTCCGGGCCCGACGCTCCGAACAGCTGGCGCCTGGCCCACAGCTGGACGCGGGGGCCACAACTGTGACGCTTTCTGATGCGCGTTTAGAATGAATCCTTCCTCTGAACGCAGCCCGACGCGCATTGGTCTACCCCGGCGAAGTCGATCGGGCTGAGGGAGAGATGCGCGCGTCCTCGACGATAATCGATAGGTGCAGAGCAAGCGCAGCCTTCCTCCCCGCACACGCAGCACCGCCGCCACGCACCCTCGCTCCACGAAGCGGTACCCTGCTTCCCTTCCCATCAGCGCGCATATGAGAAATTGCTATCCTGCGCGCGTGTGCGTGGGGGAGGAGGGGGGAGAGCCTGTCTATTGATCTCTAAACATCTGGAACGGCTCATATTTGTTTTAGAAGGCAGATGCGAAGGGTGCGCGCCCGAGGAGCCAGGCAGCGGCGGCAGCAGCGGGGAGCGGAGCGCTTCTCGACACCTCGCTGCACGACATCGATATGCAGTAGTGTGATCGCAGCTCTGCGGAGACGGGAAGGCCGGTCCGTGGCATCTTGATATCAAAACCGTGGGCTCTGCGCATTCCTCACCGACGGTTGTTGGGGTTTTTTTTTTCTTTCTTTCTTCTTCCCTCCTGCGAACCGAAAGGTTCTACTTGGTCAGATAACGGCGGCGAGGGAGGAAATCTTGGCGATCATTTAACTGAAGCACATTCTGGGTTTTTTTTTGGGGGGCGGGGGGGAGGCTCGTGGGGATATCGTTGGAACCTGCGATGGACTCCGGCGCGGGGGGATATGGCATGGCTCGTCTCGGATTGTTTGTGGTCCTGGCGGGGCTGTGGAGGTTCGCCGATGCCTGCCCCGCATCGTGCACTTGCAGCACCTCCAGGATTGTGTGTGTTGATCCTGCACCAGGGATCGATGATTTCCCCGTCCTCACGTTAGACGACATGGAAAACATCACCGAGATGTAAGTGCATGAAAACAATCGCGCAGACGGCGAACAACTTTATTAGGATGCGATGCGTAAAGAGGCTTCTTTGATCACAGGTTGCCATAATCCCCCGTGACTGGGATCATACCAGCAGATGCAATAATTACCAGTGGAGCTATTGATAACAGCAGGCCTGATTACACACCCTCATGTGGATTCAAGAGCAACGCGCGCGTCGCGCGGATGTCAAATACATGTAAACTGTTTTTATCACATTGGCCCGCCATGATTATGTAGAAGGCGAGTGCATGCATGCGTGTGCGTGTGTGTGGTCCAGATAAAGGTTGCGACGGTTGCCTTTGCGCGCAGGATGTGCGTGTGAGTATGTGCGTAATGGTGGTGAGGGCGCGCTTATTTGGATTACTCCGCGTTTTGTCTTTTTAATTTTTGCTGTCCCCCCCGCCCTCCAAAAAAAAAACCAAAAAAAAACAAGCTTTGGGGGTGTCGGGGGAGTAGAACGTCCGGGTGTTTTGGGTGGGGGTGTGGGGGTGTGGGGGAGGAGGACACGCGCGTTCCAAATGTTGACGCTGCCGGTGCAAGTTGTAACCCACAGAGGCCACAATCTGCGGCTGGCGTTGCAAAGGCGTGTGTGTGCGTGTGTGTTTGTGTGTGTGTGTGTGTGTGTGCGTGTGTGCGTGTGTTGGCACCCGATCCGACGCAGCAGAAAGGCACCAGGAGATGAAGCATTTCTCCATCGGGGGTCAGGGAGCTGGAAGCAGCTCTGATCCTGACCTGCTCTAAACAGCTGTGGACTCCTTTAAATGAGCCACCACTAGCATCCCCGTGTTTGTGGAGCGACCCCACAGCTCAAATCTGACACCCAAGAGTCCAAAAATGGAAGCGTAATAACGCTGCTCCAGATTTATCTGCAAACTCCACGTTCAGGGGCTCCGTGTGGCTAACGAGGATCTTCCTCTCCTGTTTGTGCAGATTCATTTCCAATCAAAACAGACTGTTTGACATTACCGACAGCAGCCTGAGGCACTACATAAACCTCAGGAACCTGTGAGTATCACACTCTGTTTTCCACATTTTGGTTCAATCAGAGCATATTCAGGCGTCTGATGACTCTTCCCTCCATCCTCCAACAGAACAGTGATGAAGACGAGGCTGACGTCCATATCGCCGGATGCCTTCTATAATAACACCAGACTCCAGTACATGTAAGAGGCGTTTGGAACCTTCTCGCCGGCATTCACCCAAAGACCTTGGTTTTCATTCGGATTTCGCTCTCGTGTTGCAGAAACTTTCGCGACAACAACCTGTCAACGCTGTCGTGGAGAACATTTCAGAACTTTAATTCCTCCTTCCCGTGAGTGCAAACAAACAACTGAGCAGAAGGTGACCACTTTGTCACGATTAACCTTGTTTCTCACAAAAAGGCTCCTCCTGTCTGGGAACCCTCTGGAATGCATTTGTGAGAACTACTGGATCAAGTCGAGGCTCCTGGAAGAACCCGACGGCCAAGACCTGACCTGCACGGATGACAGAGGAGCATCGCAGGCCTTCATCACCCTCACCCCACCTGACTGTGGTATGTGGAGCACAGACCCCGTCCCTCATCCAGGCCAAAGACCTGGAAGCAGAGCTGGGAGCAGACCGTGAGCTCCTGCCTTTCCCCGTGGTTTGTATCTCACAGTGGTTCCCGACGTGGTGGTGTCTCCGAACACGGTGACGGAGATGCAGGGGAGAAGCATTAATGCCGTGTGCAAGGCCACGGGATCCCCCCCTCCTGAGATCCAGTGGAACCTCGACATGGTCTCCACCCAGTTCAAGGTCAGCTGGTCTCCTCTCACGCTTAGCTGAGCCGCAGATCCGCTGTGAGCTCCTCCTTCCCTCTTCTTCGAGTCTCTTTTGGCTCAGTGATGCGCCGGTTCTGCCAGGTTATTCCGGCCGACATGGAGACCAGCCTCGTCCTGTCAGACCTCTCCCCCGACGACAACGGCAGGGTGATCGTCTGCAGCGCCGAGAACGTGGTGGGAAAGAACGAGGCCACGCTCCAGCTGGACATTCACTGTAAGGCCTGCGCCGTTTTTGTTGTTGACAGTAGCGTAGATGCTAACCACCACCATGCGGGCCTTATTTCCCCCGACGATCTCTTGAGATGTTTTCTTCTTGCCATCGTTATTTCCACTGGAAACACCAGCCTCTGCACTTTGTTTTCATTACTGTCTCCTGGCAAATCTTATTGACTCTGCATGTTTCCTTTGTGTGACTCCTCCCGTGAAGCTCCTTGTGCCTTACGTCACCCCCCCTCTCCTCCTTCAGAGCCACATTACTCCTCATTCTCCCGCTCTGTGTTTTCCTGATGTCACCGTTCGGATATTTGGCGATCCGTCTCCTGCTCCCTCGTTCTAAACCCGTGAATGCTGTTTTCCCCCGCTCCTCTCGCCCTTCCTCCGCGTCAGTCGCCCCCAGTGTCAAAGAGTTGCTGGAGCCCGAGCGGGACCACCACTGGTGCATCCCCTTCAGCGTGAAGGGGAACCCCAAACCCGATCTGCAGTGGTACCACGAGAGCATGCCCCTCCAGGAGCAGGACTACATCCGCACCAGGATCCACGAGTCCACCGAGAGCGAGTACCACGGCTGCCTGCAGCTGGTCAACCCCACCCACATCCACAACGGCATGTACAAGCTGGTGGCGACCAACACGTACGGCCAGGACGAGAAGACGGTGTCGGCCCAGTTCATCGAGCCGCCCAACTTCAACCACACAGGTCTGGCAGCGCTCCGCAGCCTCTCCACCGCGCTTCTGTTTGGGAATGCTAACATGGGATCTGTCTTTCTCTTTTACTTCCAGCAGAAGACACTGTCTACTACGGTAAGTACTGATCCCGCTTACGCTCGCTAGCGCGATTATTTCAAAAGCACTTAAATCTGGACTTTTTCTCCTCCTTCTGGCCGGCTGCCGCCATCTTGGGCCTGAGCAGACCCCACCGGTGCGTCTCCCAAAAACCCGCCGCTGTAGCTTGACTCAGCATCCTTCAGCTTCTAACGGCTGCTTTCTCGTTTGCAGACTCGCCGCTGCCTCCGCTGGACGACAGCGTTGCAGTAAGAGCCGCTGACCTTCTCGGCTCCCTGGGGCCGGGTCCAAAGAGGCCCGGTGGCCGACGCTCCGGTCCGTCCTCCGTAACTGGGCCTCCCACGTGTCTTCTGTCTCCAGGTGTACGTCGTCGTGGGAATCGCTGGCGTCGCCCTGACTGGCTGCGTTCTCATGGTCATCATTCTGAAATACGGCAGAAATTCCAAGTTTGGAATGAAAGGTGAGTTCCTGAATGGGCGTGTCTGGTAGGAGGAGCAGAGGAGGCATGGATCGGTCAGATGTTGAAGCGTTTTAATTCATCGTTTCATTTGACACATGCTCTATAAAAAAGGTCCATTTTTGAAACAAAACAGCAACATTGTGCCGTGTCTTTGCCTTTTCTTCCCCTCTTCTGCTCTGACCACTACCCTTTCCTTCTGCGGCGTCCCTGCACCTCCTCCCAGGCTCCTCCTCGGTCATCAGCAACGACGACGACTCCGCCAGCCCCCTTCATCACGTCTCCAACGGCAACAACACCCCGTCGTCCTCGGAGATGGGTCCAGACGCAGTGATCATCGGGATGACAAAGATTCCCGTCATCGAGAACCCGCAGTACTTCCGTAACTCCATCAGCATGCTGAAATCGGACACGTGTGAGTGAGCGCGGCGCTCGGTAACCCGGACCTTTTCCAATAAATCCATGCAGGAAGGTGGGGCGGGGGGGGGGGGTCGCAGCCGGATGTCTACCAGCATCCTGCCTCACGGCGACGGCGACACCAGGTCTGATGGGCGACCTGAGGCTGGCTGACCTGAGAGTCCTGTTTCACATTTAGACCTTATTTCATCCTTTGTACACGACAGCGACGCCGCTAATTCCAGTCAGTGATTCCGCGGAGCAGAAAAAGCCGTTTAACTCACAGAATTCATTAGTGGTTCATGACCTGCGGTTTTATATAATAATATAGATAATAAACGTAGAAAAATGACCCTAACTCCAACGATGTTGATCACCTGACTGAAAACAGGGCGGTTTGTCTCAGATTGCTCCGTTTTTACGCCTGCGTTTCAGTCGTTCAGCACATCAAGAGGCACAACATCATCCTGAAGCGGGAGCTGGGAGAAGGCGCCTTCGGGAAGGTGTTCCTGGCCGAGTGCTACAACCTGACCCCAGACCAGGAGAAGATCCACGTGGCGGTCAAGGTAGGGACCGGCAGGTTCTCGCCTCCATCCCTCCCCCCGTCGGGTCGGTTCTGCTGAGGACCATCGGTTCTCTCGCGTCCTCGGCGCAGACCCTGAAAGAAGCCAACGAGAGCAGCCGGGCGGACTTCTACCGGGAGGCCGAGCTCCTCACCAACTGCAGCACGAGCACATCGTCACCTTCTACGGCGTGTGCGTGGAGAGCGACCCGCTCATCATGGTCTTTGAGTACATGAAACACGGAGACCTGAACAAGTTCCTCAGGTGAGTCCAGCCCAGCTTCAGGCGGAACCCTGCCGGAACCACGGGAGAGCCTGACCCACGCCCACCTGTGGACAGGTCCCACGGTCCCGACGCCGTGCTCATCGTGGACGGCCAGCACAGCATCCCGGTGGAGCTCACCCAGTCGCAGATGCTGCACATCGCCCAGCAGATCGCCGCCGGCATGGTCTACCTGGCCTCCCAGCACTTTGTCCACAGGGACCTGGCCACCAGGAACTGCCTGGTCGGCGAGAACCTGCTGGTCAAGATCGGAGATTTCGGCATGTCCCGGGACGTCTACAGCACAGACTACTACAGAGTGAGTCCCGGCTCAGCCCGGCAGCTGTGCAGCAGAAGTCTGAATGCCCTTTAAATGCAAACGGTGTCACCTGCATAGAATTACTGTTACCATGGTAATGAGGGCAATGGCGCGGACCAATCCAGCATTGCTACGGCCAACCCTAGACACAGAGTTCACCCTTGCCTCATAGCGGACGGTACCGGGTTGGGGAGATTGCACAGCGCCCTCTGCTGCCCGGAGGCTCCACAGGCCTCCGGATGCTGCATCAGATAAGACGGCCATAAAGAGGGCCTGTCAGCAGCCGGCGTATCGCTAGCTTCTATCAGACACAATGTGGAAACAGACGTCCCTTTGCACTCATATTTCCAGCGTCCGAGCGGCTGGATGAAATATTAACGTCACGTTAAAAAGGGGGACAGGGGAGCATCCCTAGAGCAAGGCTGCGTCTGATCTTAAAATAGAAGATGTGAATCCTCATCACCAACTCTCACAACATTAAAAAAAAAAAGATTTCTCTGCAGGTGGGTGGTCACACCATGCTGCCCATCCGCTGGATGCCCCCCGAGAGCATCATGTACCGGCGGTTCACCACCGAGAGCGACGTGTGGAGCCTGGGCGTGGTGCTGTGGGAGATCTTCACCTACGGGAAGCAGCCCTGGTACCAGCTCTCCAACAACGAGGTGGGTTGTGGGGGAAAAAGGCAGAAAAGACAAGCGTCTAGATCTCCGCTGTTTCTGACCACCTCGTCCTCCTGCAGGTGATCGAGTGCATCACGCAGGGCCGCGTGCTGCAGCGGCCCCGTACCTGCCCTAAGGAGGTCTACGACCTGATGCTGGGCTGCTGGCACCGGGAGCCCTACATGAGGCTGAACATCAAGGAGATCTACGGCATGCTCCAGGGCCTGGCCAAGGCCTCGCCCGTCTACCTGGACATCCTGGGTTGACGCGCCGGCGCCGGTTGTATGCACTCTACTACGCACACGTGTGTGAGCTGGATCTGTGTGTCTGCTCACGGCGAGAGCAGGGGGAGGGAGGGAGGGAGGGAGAGGAGGGGGAGGAAGGTGGAGCGCCTGTGTGCGGCCCCGCGGCCGTCCGTGTTTCCATAAACGCCATCATCCGTCTCCCCGTCCCGCTGAGGAAAGCCTTACTTTTGAAATGGTTTCATTTGCTGCCTGGTGGGGGTGAGGGTGGGTGGGGGTGGGTGAGGGTGAGGATGGGGGTCAATCAGCGCTCCTGCGTGGTCGTAGGAGGCCTGGAAACATGCGGGAGGTTGG